>CAMXCT020001584.1:62500-140000 GCA_947184155.2 Cladocopium goreaui | reverse complement strand
TCGATTCCAAAATTTTGCTTCACTAAGTTTGAGATGGTTTGAACTCGATGTCCTCGAGTTTGTTTTTTTCTCCCGCAGACCTTTTGGTGCCTACTCTACCTATATGCAGATGCAACATACCCAGACTTACATGGCCATACCACGCGCCTTTATTTCATGTCATTTCAGTTTATGATTTTATATGTTTTTATGATTTTCATCCTGTCAAATTTCATAGGATTTCGTAGTCCTCATACGACCATCGGCCGTGGTGATGTCGCGCTGAGGCTTCCATGCATGCCATGCTGGATGAACTCATTGGAATCTCGGGTGTTGTGATGACAACTAGTTCAATGACCCCAGACAGCACCAGACTTAGTGAGACTTAGTGCAGATCCCAATGATGATGATGATGATGATGATGATAATGATGATGAGGATGAGGATGAGGACGAGGAGGAGGAGGATGAGGAGGAGGATGAGGATGAGGATGAGGATGATGATGATGATGATGATGATGAGGACGAGGAGGAGGAGGAGGATGAGGAGGAGGATGAGGATGAGGATGAGGATGAGGATGATGATGATGATGATGATGATGAGGATGAGGACGAGGAGGAGGAGGAGGATGAGGAGGAGCATGAGGATGAGGATGAGGATGAGGATGATGATGATGATGATGATGATGATGATAATGAGGATGAGGATGAGGATGAGGACGAGGACGAGGAGGAGGACGAGGAGGAGGACGAGGAGGAGGAGGAGGATGAGGAGGATGATGATGATGATGAGGATGAGGACGAGGAGGAGGAGGAGGATGAGGAGGAGGATGAGGATGATGATGATGATGATGATGATGAGGATGAGGGCGAGGAGGAGGAGGATGAGGAGGAGGATGAGGATGAGGATGATGATGATGATGATGATGATGAGGACGAGGAGGAGGAGGAGGAGGAGGACGAGGAGGAGGATGAGGATGAGGATGAGGATGATGATGATGATGATGATGAGGATGAGGACGAGGAGGAGGAGGATGAGGAGGAGGATGAGGATGAGGATGATGATGATGATGATGATAATGAGGATGAGGATGAGGACGAGGAGGAGGACGAGGAGGAGGAGGAGGATGAGGATGAGGAGGATGATGATGATGATGAGGAGGATGAGGACGAGGAGGAGGAGGATGAGGAGGAGGATGAGGATGATGATGATGATGATGAGGATGAGGACGAGGAGGAGGAGGATGAGGAGGAGGATGAGGAGGAGGATGAGGAGGATGATGATGAGGATGAGGATGAGGATGAGGAGGATGATGATGATGATGCCGACGCTCGTGTTGGGAGACATGATTTTCAACTGCGGGTGATCTCCGGGTGATTGTTCTATGTTTGATTGTTAGTTTCATTTCGGTATTGGCCGAGGGTTGTTTTCATTTGTTCAGTTCCTTGGCGGGTTGCCCTTGTACTCCCAGGTGTTTGCGTCGGCCTATCGATACAACCTGTTCCAACTGGTCGTGGTTTCTTTCCTCAAACTGCATCGCTGAGGTTTTGTTGGGGCCAAGGCATCACCAGAAGAAGAAAGTGCCGCAATGACACCCAGAGATGACGTGATGATCCCTGCTTTGCCTCCAGTCATGCCTGGAACGGGAACGAATCAAGCAGCGACCCAAAGGGACAGCGGATCATATGTTTAGTTTCGATGCGCCAACATAGCTGAAACAATGTGAAATAGTGTGAAATAGTTTGATCATGTGTGTGCATGTGTCTACATACATACACTGCTATCACATCTTCCTTAGTTTGTCTCTTTACGTTCCGACAGTATACGACTGTATTCCATAACATGCAAGATCATGCAACAGCGGTACAACTCAAATTGTGAAGACAAACAAATCACAGATTTTGTTTGTTTCTATAGTACGCCATATAGAATTACAATCGCATTTTGTCGGCAATTTTTTACCAACACCTGCATTGAACAAACAGAGTATGGGTGACTTGTCAAGCTTGTGAAGGGGAGTTCAGGTTGAGCAAAACCATGTGTTCCTTCACCGATCCTATCCGATCCTGAAGGGTGCAAACCAAATATTTTCCAAGTTTTAATAAACGATGGTTCGATGCAACTAAGTTGCGGGCGTTTCACCCCAAAGCGCCATTTGCTGAGGGAAAAACCTGCCGAGTCTTTCGTATTGATGGGATTTTGCCGCACTTGATGGGTGCATTCTTTATGACATCATGAGTCCACATGAAAACTTATCTAAGGTCTAGAGTGAAAACACTTTGCTATTGCTATTCAACTTGTTCTCGTAGCCCCTAGTAGGCTGTACATAGCGCAAGTGCACAACTAAACTCCTCTATGTTGCAAAGTTATTGTTTTTTTTTATCTTTTTGGACACAGCAGATGTGGGACAGCCATGGAAAGTTCATCATTTTCACATAGGATTGCGGCACTATTGATGTATTCCAGGAAGGAAAGCAGGTTCAATCAATTGCTGGATGAATAATACAGTCAACCAAAGATGTCGGACACGGGTACACCAATTTAAGATTTAGCAGAATCAATGATGTCTTTTTAGGTCAATTCACATAAGAATCAGCATGTTGCCGCAGCTTTCAGGCACTTACCCCACCTTTTCGGGGCTTGACATGGCTGATTCATCATATCAAGCTGCACGTTGCTTCTAATGTGAGCATCCTAATATCCCAATTTGGTCCAGATAACCAGCAACACTTGAGATTTACATGTAGGAATGAAGCTTGTACTCTCACTGTTGAAGACTTGAGAGCCTTGCTCTTTCAAGACACATGGATAAAACATGCAAACTGCGAGTCTTTGGACACAGCTACCCCAACTTGTGGGTTTCAAACAGCTCTCATGGGTTCCTTTCCCACGACTTGTTTCCACAAGGAGATTGGCGCAGGGCTGTGGAATGAGTCCAAGCCTGTTTCAATCATCTCATTGGATTTTAATGATTTAACCATATTGAACCCCTGGCTTTCCTGGAAACACCACAGTGTTCCCACATGAACCAAGTGCATGTTTTGGCCGTTTTCACTACACTGTCGAGGACGTAGTGGCAGAAGAAGGGTCAACAACAACCACGACTTTCGTCTCAACGGAGCCTTTGGTGGCAGAAACTGACAAGGCGAGGTGGGCCCTGGCGTATGATTGCAAAGGAATTACTTTCCATAGATCCGCAATCACAACATATCACAGCATATCACAACGCATCACAATGTATCACAACAACTCATTGTAGCCTTCCAAGCCATTCTAAGTGGCGGGTGACCGCACAGGGCGGGTGTTGGGGCTCGTAATGGCTCGTTTTTTTTTGCGAACACACCATTCTGAGCGGCAGGTTGTGCTGAGAGTTTGGATTTGGCCTTCACAAAAAGTTGGAGTTGTCCTCTTCAGCCTTTTGATTTCCAATGATTTCCATCTATCATTTGTTGGAGTCTTTTGGGCGTCTGGATATATCCAACTTGCCTTGACATGTTTGAGTCAATTCCCTGTTTTGGAAAGGAGCGCTTCGTTCATGAAGTGAAGTATCTTCAACTTGGACTCCAACCGTTGTGACTCCAACCCCTCAAAGGCTAACGTTGAATGTGAATGTCTTTCCTGCCTGCATCTTCCCATCACATCACCCTTCTGCAACAAGTTCGGCCGCCTCAATGACATCGCATTGAATTTGGGAAATGAGTCCCAATGAGTCTCTCTCTCTCTCTCAATTTGTCACATGATTTGGATGTTGAAAATGTTTGAACTGATGGCTATGTTCCGCTGAGTTCCTCTCTTTTTTGATCCATGTCTCTCGCACAAAGGATCCAAGCTAAGCTGGTGGGATGTCAGCGTCAGGTTCAGCAGCCAGAGGATGAGAGTGATGATGAGGATGAGTACGACAAGAGTTCTGAGGAGAGCTGTTGCAACAAAACTGGTCGTGACTGTCGCAATCTTTTTTATCCGCCTCAGGACCTTTGGCCTTTGTTGAAACTGCAGCGTCAGCTTGAGGTACGGATGGTAAGGGGCTGCAGTATTGGGTCCTATTTGAAACCCGTGCCACCTTGAAGACTGGTCCTATTTGATCTGCATTTGCCAAACTATTGGCGGAGGAACTGTTGTGCCTAGCCAGATTCTACAACATTTGCGGGTTGGAGCAAGGCTACAGCGACACTCCAGTGGTTCGTTCAGCCAAGGTTTGTTTGTGGTTTTATACCGTTGAAAGCAAGAAGCTAATCTTATTTATCGTGCTTTCTGCATTGTGGGCTAAGTTGTTGTAGTTGAATAGTTTAGGACACATTTGGATTCCGGACCCTGCTTTCTCCGCCGTTGAAGGCACTGTCAAAGCTAAAGCCAAGTCTCCAAGAACGTGGCTGGGCAAAAAATATTGTGAGGATGCTCTCCAAAGTGTTTGCCAAGTATTTGTTCACCCGAGAACAACGGTGGTTTGCAACAGTTTTAATATGTTTTAATGAATTAAATGAAACAATCAAACCTCGTGGTTGCGCCTCTTGGTTTATGTCGGGGGCCAGCTGACACCAAGGACATTTAGCAGTGTTGCTGCCCAGTGCTTAGTCTTTTTTAGCAACTCTTGACGAAGTGTTTCATCTTGAGGCCTCAGGGCTCTCTTTGTGGCCTCCCAACCAATAACAATGTGGTAAAAAAAACGTGTAAAAACTATTAAACAATCCCCCAACTGGGGTTTATGATTGGACCAGCGGTGTACCACTCTGATTACTCTGGTCTAACTTGTCCAACTCCGCTTAGGACTACGGGTGCCATGAATCCACTACATCGTGGGCATGCACAGCTTCTGCACCAGGCACTTGCCTATATGCAGAGATTGCAGTCGTGAGAAACTTGGAGGGATAGAAAGACAATGAAAATCCTAGCATTTCAGGCAGTTCAGACAACCAGGTGCGGTAGTTTAAGATGTGTCCCAACAGGAATTTGTGCACTTATGTGTACATGCAAAGGTTTAAAGGGTTGGCATTTTGGAATTACATCCTCCACACTGACTTGCGGGAATATCATGTTCACTGTATTGACTTTTGGCAGCAATCCATCTGTAGGATTATACAATGGAGTGGAACGTTCGGTGTTCCTGCCAAGAACATTCAGGATTGTCCAAATCGAACGCAAAAACCAGTGACCATTAGCTTACCAACAGCACTGCAATTACAATACCCAGATGCCCCATGCATGGAACCTTTGAAATTACATAAAGTTAGCAATACACCCAAAATTTATATGAGCCACTGCAAAAACTCCGGCAATAGGAAAGATGTAGTGCAAGGGACGGACATTGGTTTTCAGGAATTGTCCAAACATGCGGTAAGCGATGGGACCTTCCCAAATAGCGACACCCCATTTGAAGATTGTGTCATACCTTTGCACAAACATAATTTTCCTTGAAGGGATACCCCAGATTTGCCGTACGTTATTTTTGCGCAAACGTGTGGTAAGCGATGGGACCTTCCCAAATTTGTCAATGTCCTTTTAGTGAACCTTGAGTTTCCGAGATTGCGTAGGTAAAAAAAGGAGAGGCATTGAACGTACTTGCAGCCTTTTCAAGTTTCCATCAGAACTAGTCTTTTCTAAAGGAGGCTTCATGATGAACTACAGATAGTACCGAATTCACTTCGACTTCAGTCTCCGGGTACGCAGAGGCGGTCGATCGACTTCAGAGAGAAGGCTCTGGCTGATCCGGTGTGTGTGTGTCAGTCAAGAACATGGTGACCCAGTGTAAGCTTTGATACGGGCAAACTAGGCAAACTACCCTCCGGAATCAAACATGGCAACGGGAAATCCCCGTATCTAATGGAGATTTCAAATAGGTTTTAATGGGAAAACCATCTATACGTGGATTACTTTCCGTTGGAGTTGGATCCAGATCGAAACCTTGGAGTTGGACTCCGGCCCCTACGAGGCTTCGATGTGGTGGGTGCTTGGTTGTCACCATCCCACGATGGATATGTGCAGCCCAAGGCAGGGTTTCACATTCACCCACTGCCCACATGTCAGCCGTCATGTATAAGAAGAGTAGCTAGTTTGTGCTTCAATTCTCTGGAGATGCTTAAGTCAGGATGGGACATGTGCTCAAGACAAGACACAGCGAAACAGATTTCATCAGAACTGCAGGCACGGAAGATGAATACAATTGGCCAGAGTCTGAGCAGACGCTTGAAGAGCACAGACCTCACAATAGAGAAGAGTAGGGCCAGGATGGGCCAGGTGACATCTAATAGTCGTGAATCTATGTGAATCTATGTGAATCTATGTGAATCTATGTGAATCTATGTGAATCTATGTGAATCTATGTGACCATATGGGAACTTTGCCAGTTCTTGCCAGACTGATTCCCAACGAGGCTTTTCTGCTCAGTTTCGTTTGGAAGCTGCGCGTCGTGCTGTTTCAGAAGATTCGCTTTTGGCCGTCGGCAGCTGGGAGGCAGGGAAGCATGAGACTCAAGTCTTGAAATTACATCTGACCAGAACCAAGAAAGTTAATTCATTATTAATTACTGTAAAATACTGTCAATATACTGTATATAGAGAACATGTGGCAAAATCAATGAACATCTCATATCATGTCGTATCATGAATATCTTATTATATTATCATATCGTATCCCTGCAGGGGACTTAAAGATACTTTGCATATCCTCTTTGCAATTTCCTCTACAAAATCGCAACAGTTAAGCTTGGGAACATGGTGCATTTTAGGGCCCTCCTTTGTTTAGGGGTACCTACACAGTGTCAACGTTTGCAATTTTATAGAGGACCTTGGTGTCGATTCTATAGAGATTTCATGTTGAAAACAGGTTGACACTGAAAACTTGGAGCAAGAGCAACTGGAGTATTCAGGTCAGCTGTCAAAGAAAATTGACTTGGGGAATCTGATTTTATAGAAGGCCAACTCACCCCCCAACCAAAAAAAGGCTTTACGAGAGTGACTTGGTGTCAGCTATTCTATAGAAATTAATGCTCATAAATAAACAAGCTCAGTGTCACTTAATTCACAAGGGTTCGTTGCATTTTTTCCAAAACAACAGTGCAGTGTTCCGCCTTTTCGCATTGGTGAATCGCTGTGCAGGCCAAAAAACCTGGACGGTGGCCGGACTATCCCGAGGCAGATCTGTGAAGCAAGTGTAGCTTCGCCAACAGCTGCAGTGTTTGCAGCTTGACAGGTAGCGATGGCACTTCAACGGAAGCTGCGCAAAGTCGAAAAGGCCACAAAATCATGGACCACATGAGGATTGGACACATCGAACCCAAGAGTTACACTAGCTTTCATAGCTTTCCACTAGATTTCCCAAGTTTGAATATGGTCTTGTTTGTAGCGGGGGCGAAGTATAGCGAATCCATTAGTAGCAAATGAGCCCAACCCTTCAGGTGCGATATGCTGGCCCACGTCGCCAGGCATGGAAACTCACAAACGGCCTTAAGGCTGGAACGCTGTGGCAAAAGGGGCTTCAGGGCCATGGCGAGGTTTCCGAACCACGACTGTGAATATATTCATCACGTAAATCACATAAATCGTCCTCAAGGGTCCTGGTTTTCAATGGTTTTCATAGGATAGAGTATAGAAAATATAGAAAGTTGAATCATTGAATCTTTTGCTCAAAATCGGCGATCTGGAGTATTGCTCAAATACCGTTACCGATACATGAAGCGTGTTGGATAACGCAGAGGGAATGCGTTTGCCATGAACCTGTTCGGAGTCTTGTTCTGGGTATGTTTCGACCAAAGAGCTTCCATGGATCCCAAGCTGGTTTCGAGCTAGCTTGGATTCATGAAATGAATTTGTGTCCATTAGATCCCATCAGAATTATTCCTAAATTGATTTGATGTCTTGAGATGTCTTGAGTATCTGAGCACCCCCGGCACTTTTTTCCATTGCTCTGTTCTTTCCTTCATGAATTGTTCCTCTCCCTTCCCGTGTGTAGGAGATCCTTTGAACCACAGAACCCTACAGTTACTATAGCGATAATATATATATATGTGTAAATGTAATGTAATGTAGTGTAGTGTAGTGTAATGTAATGTAATTTAATGTAATGTAATGTAATGTATGTATGTCTATGTAATATATATATATATACTGTATATTATAGTTGCATGATTTGTGTTGTTCCAGAAACTCCTGCCAGACTCTCCAACAACAAACTGGAAATGCCGTTGCAAGGTCAGGGATTCGCCCCGCCAGGTTTTCTATGCTTGTGGCACAGATCATGCACAGACCCAGGGCTTATATCGTGGATTTCTGACCGACAGGCCACTTCTGCCAGACCTGATGCGATGGGGCTGATTTGGGCATACCCTGGGCATATAGTATCAGATTCATCCAAGGAAGGTCAGTTAGAAAACTTCCGAGTTACGCATGATGGTCATGGTTAGCATTCACACCATCATGTCAACCACATCATGTCAACCCCATAATCAAATAGTTGGGAAGTAAAAGAGTCTGAGAGTGTGTGATTTTACGGGTGAAAACACTCTCGGGCGCGAAACCCTTTGTTTTATATAACAGGTATGGTGGCTTCAGGGGTCGCGAAGTATGGTGTGCGGGCCTCGATCTCGGAAAGTTGCCGACAAAAAGTGCACGATACTGTAGCAAGAGCTCGATTTCACAAAAAAGAGCGTAAGAGACTGCGGTGCGCAGACTATAGCGCCGGATTTGTGTGGTGAAGTCCGCGCTGCTGATGCTGCGCGAACGTTGGTCGATTTGTGCCAACACTCCTGCTATGCGGGTTTGCAACCGGGTGTGGCAAAGGGCATTGGCACGGGCTGCGTGCAGGAAAGAGTTAGTGATGTTGCCACTCTCCTGCTCTGCGGGATTGCAGCTGGAGGCTGCTAGGCACATTGTACCAGCTGCGCGAAGGTAGTTTCTGAGCACAATCCACCCTTGTGCAGTGCGGGATTGCGAGTTGCAGAAGCTTCAGAAGTTCAGAGCAGCAGTAGCCCAGATAAGAGGCTGCTCAGAGAAGAAGTAGCTGAGAGAAGAGGTGCCTCGCTCCTGACTCTTCCATCCATCCCTTCATTATTTATGTCTCATTTGTTCGTTCGTTCATTCATTCGTTCATTCATTCGTTCGTTCATTCATTCGTTCGTTCATTCATTCGTTCATTCATTCATTCATTCATTCGTTCATTCGTCCATTCGTCCTTTCATTTATTCATTCATTCGTTCGTTCATTCATTCATTCGTTCATTCGTTCATTCATTCATTCATTCGTTCTTTCGTTCATTCATTCATTCATTCTTTCATTTATTCATTCATTCGCTTGTCCATTCATTCATGTGTTGTTTCATTCATCCGTTTGTTCGTTCATTCGTTCTTTCATTTATTCGTTGTTTCTTTGGTACATTTACTCATTCATTCGTTCCTTCCTCCCTCCCTTCCTCCGGCCCTTCCTCCCTTTCTTCCTTCTTTCTTCATCGACTTGTCGATTCACCGATTCTTTGGTTCATTGAAATATTGTTGGTTCACTGAATCAATGGTTCCATGATTGAGTCATTGGTTCATTTGTTTATTGACTCGTTGGTTCATTGATTCGTCATTGACTCCCTGATTCACTGAATCATTGGCTCATTGGGTCTTGATTCGCTGATTTTTGGATTCATTGATTCCTTGTTTTGTTGTTTCATTGATTCATTGATGCATTGGTGCATTGATCCTTTGTTTCATTAGTTCATTGAATCTCTGATGCACTGGTTCGTTGACTCAATGGTGACCACTGACTATTGATTTTTGATTCGTTGGTTCATTGAAGGGTTGGTTCACTGAATTATTGACTCATTGTTTTGATGGTTCTTTGTTTGCTTCATGGATTCGATGCTTTTGTGCTGCATTGGTTCATTGATTCGCTGATGGGCTGATTCATCGACTCAATGATTGACTGATTCATTGTTTCATTGATTCAGTGGCTCGCGGATTCGATAATCTTCTGCTTCATTGATTCATTGATTCCTTGGTTTAGTGATTCATTGCTTCGATGATTCGGTGCTTCATTGATTCAGTGACTCAGTGTTTCACTGAACTGTTGATTCATCGGCTCATTAATTCATTGAATTGAATGCTTGATTCAGTGATTTGTTGTTTCATTGATTCATTGATTCATTGATTCATTGGTTTCTTGGTTCAGTGAAACATTGATTTCTTGGTTCAATGATTCATTGATTCTTTGACTCACTGAACCATTGACTCCTCGATTCATTGATTCATTGTCTCCTTGTTTCATTGGTTCAATGGTTCGTAAATTCGTAAAGTCGTGACTTCAGGGACTCATTGGTTCAGTGTTTCGATGACTCATTGACTAATTGATTTAGTGATTCAGTGTTCATACATTCATTGGTTCATGATTCATTGTTTCGTTGGTTCGTATAGTCACTCGTGCATTGATTCTTTCATGTCATGTCATTGGCATCTCAACAACCAAGTGCTCATTCGTTGATGCACCTCACAACCTCAACATTTCATTGTTTCTGCATTTTACAGACATTCCTCTACGCCAGCGATTTCTTAAAACCATTTTATTTGTTGTTTTTTGCCCCGGCGCGGGCCGGGCACTACCTGGTATAGCGTTACGCATGCAATCTTCAGGGGCATTTGTCAACATCATTTGTGACTACAGTTTTTTTTTGGTTTTATATACATGTTTTACAAACTACCATGTTCTTCTACAGCACACACATGGATATTGTCTGAGTGGAGGGTCAATACCTTTGGATGTGCAGATGTGTACTTTGGATTTTCGAACTTTCACCAGTTTGCCAGGGGATTTGGCGTGGTGATTGTTCCGCGGGAGGGAGAGCAAGCGAACAGTGAAGAACGCGAAAAGCATCCCAGCAGCAACTATAAAATCCCAGCAAGGGGCTGGGCAAGTTAAGCCAGTGATTCAGCATTTGGACTTGCAGATCGCGGGATCGTTGCTCAACTGGAAGTGCCCTGAGGAGCGTGTTTGTGGCAAGCAGCATTGACGGGGAGGTGCCGGTGTGCTGCAGCTATGGGTGAGCCGTGTTGTGGATTTTGTGTTCTGAATAGATTCATACCTCACAGGGCATGGTCCATCCTTGGATCTTGTTATGGGATATGTGTCAGCGGCCGACAGGGGGCTGGCTACAACTCCACGATGATCCGCTCAGCGCTGCAAGTCAAAAGGACCAGTGTGGTCACCAGGACGTTGCCGCTTGAGGCTGGAATCGTTTTTTTTCCACTTCCTGAACTGGAGGATTTGTTTTGATTGCATTTAAGTGTTCAAGTTCAAGCCTTCAGTCAAATTTTGTGAGATGCAATCTTCGCATTGACATGCGAAGAGTTGGTTCTCCCCACAAAACTGCCGCGTTGGGGACCTCGCACAAAACTGTTTGCACCCTGACGTTTTTTGCACTGTCAGACTTTGCCTTCACAAATTCTGATTTTTGGAAATGACTTTTACAGGTGAATGTGAGGAGATGTCAGGAGAACAGTTTTCGGGTTCAGTATGGTGCATTGCAGGGTGCAACTGATACATTATAATACATTATTATAATACATTATTATAATACATTATTATAATACATTATTATTATGTGATTAAATATATAAATATATAAATATGTAAATATATAATATATATAATATATAATACATATAATATATATAATATATATAATATATATAATATATAGAATATATATAATATGTATTATATATATAATATATATAATACATAATATATTTAATTTAAATAATATATATAATATCTATATATATATAATACATAATATATATATATTAAATATTTTTATATATGAGATACAATATATATGTAATATTAAATATATATATATATATATATAATATATACATATAATAATATATATATATATGATATATAAATATATACATATACAAATATATAAACATATAAATATATAAATATGTAAATAAAAAAAAATTTAAGTATATAAATATATAAATATTTCAATATATATAAGTATAAAACTATTTAAAAATTTTTAAATATATACATATATCAATTTACATTTATATAAATAAAAATAAATAAATATATATATATAGATATATAGATATAAGTCATTCTCCTAGCATTCAGGTGTTGTCTCATTACATTCAGGTGTTAAGTTCGGTTTGACTCAGCAGCAAAGCAACTGCATGCACTTTTTCCCTTGAATTTTGCAACACAGTCGTGCTCTGGATTTTGAATTCTATTGCTTGAAAGGCCGAGCAAAGTTGCACAATGTAAATGTAATTTTCAATCAAATTGATGTGTGTTTGCGCTACGATTCGAATACTTGGATGGCGTTGGCTTGTTTGCAATGGGTAGTGCCAGCCTCAAGCCACAAAACTTGCAAACAATGACGCTGATCACACAACATAAACCGATAGAAAGATCAACTGACATGGTTTCATGACCAAAACATCTCAAATTCAAGCTTGGCTGAACGGTTTTTACATGGAAAACCTGTATGGGCAGCGCATGACTTCAAAGCATGTTCATGCACGGCGGCGTCCCGGCGTCCCGGCACCCGTGATGATAAAACGCAAGCCAATCTTGCACCACCCTTGGCGCAGCGAGCAGTACGGCGCAGTCGTATCAGTAAATCAAAATCAGACTTAGTAGCACATAATTCGGGCTCCTGGGGGGTCCGTTTGCTTCATGATGTTCTTGCTGTGGTTTTTCCGGTGAAGATCAAAAACCTTTGGATTGGTGGTTCTTCTGCCAGTCAAATTGCGGCTATTTCGTGAACCAATTTGCAAAATCGTTTGCTTTGAACAGTGTGTTTGTTTGGAAAGCGGCCAGTGTGTATCCCAAGATATGATTTTGCCAAAATATTGTTTTGCCACAATATCATTTTGCCAAAGTATGATTTTGCCAAAATATCATGTTGCCAAAGTCTTATTTTGCCACAATATCATTTTGCCAAAGTATCATTTTGCCAAAGTATTGTTTTTGCCAAAATATGGTGATGCCAACCGTTTATCGCACATTTCCTGGGGCAGATGTCTTCATTGATTGGTATATTGAAATTATTAGTATCCCTTTGGCATCTCAGGATCATCCTTTGTGGGTTCAACCCTGAGATGATACTTTGGCAAAATGATACTTTGGCAAAATGATATTGTGGCAAAATAAGACTTTGGCAACATGATATTTTGGCAAAATCATACTTTGGCAAAATGATATTGTAGCAAAACAATATTTTGGCAAAATCATATCTTGGGATACACACTGGCCGCTTTCCAAACAAACACACTGTTCAAAGCAAACGATTTTGCAAATTGGTTCACGAAATAGCCGCAATTTGACTGGCAGAAGAACCACCAATCCAAAGGTTTTTGATCTTCACCGGAAAAACCACAGCAAGAACATCATGAAGCAAACGGACCCCCCAGGAGCCCGAATTATGTGCTACTAAGTCTGATTTTGATTTACTGATACGACTGCGCCGTACTGCTCGCTGCGCCAAGGGTGGTGCAAGATTGGCTTGCGTTTTATCATCACGGGTGCCGGGACGCCGGGACGCCGCCGTGCATGAACATGCTTTGAAGTCATGCGCTGCCCATACAGGTTTTCCATGTAAAAACCGTTCAGCCAAGCTTGAATTTGAGATGTTTTGGTCATGAAAACCATGTCAGTTGATCTGTCTATCGGTTTATGTTGCGTGATAAGCGTCATTGTTCGCAAGTTTTGTGGTTTGAGGCTGGCAGTACCACTGCCAAACAAGCACAATTATCCGATTATCCCAATTGTTGCACAGACACACAGTACCAACCGGAAAAAAACACATCGGTGGCATCTATTTGATTGATCGTTTTCATTTACATAGTTCTCCTGTGCTTACCCTCAAACAGTAGGAGCGAAGAATCCAAAACATGATTGCGTGCAGTTGCCCTGCTGCAGACATAACACCTGAAAACAATGAGACAACACCTGAATGCTAGGAACATGATTTGTATATAAATATATAAATATTTAAATATTTAAATATACATTTATATAAATAAATATATATATATATATATATTTATAGATATATAGATATATAAATATATAAATATATATATATATATATAGACCTGTTCAAACGAGATGTTCTTCATACGTGGGTATGGGTCCAAACCCGCAACAAACCAAAGCGCCAAAGATCGTGGGCAGGCTGCTGACTTTCTGCTTCGGCCCAGCAACCAGGAGAGCCGTGGACATTCGAAGATTGTTTTTATGGTCTTGAAAACAGCGGATGGCACTGGAATATCACAACATTAATGCTGTTGAGATGATATCCCAATAATTAAGCAGCATACCATGAGTGCCCTTCGATCCGAATTAAAGCACACCTTGGCTTTCACACGTTTTTTACAAACCAGTCATACAAGCATGAACTTTATCCACTCGTCTTTGTCATTTTAAATTTTTAACATAATTTTATGTTTTTGCAAGACCAGCACTCCGTAGTGCAGGACTATACCGATTTCCGGGAGGATTTTGAAAAGTTTGGCTTGGTGCGAATCCCAGACCTGCAGCCTGTTCGATTGGAGTTCTTTATAAGTGCTAGTGTTCTAAGCTGTATATTGCCTTAAATCCAATGGTATAAACCATCCCAAATGGTAGGACTATGATTGGGTTGCGCATAGTACTGGCACAGGTAAGATTGGGCTTTGTTTCAACATGATTTGGTGCCAATTGCTGTGGACAATTGTGGACGACTCAACTTGTGAGGATCATAAGAAGCTTGTCTCGAACCTGAAATCCTGACCTCGGACGTCAATCTGTGCAACATTATTCTTGCGAATATGGCCTTTGATGTGCTCACTCTCAGATCGTTGGAAAATCAGCCCCAACTGTAGGTCAATGACAGCCATACCGGGGGAAATGTGTGATTTTACATAATTTTACCATATTTTCATACAGTCTCCCTATCTGTTTGCCTATTTGTTCCCCTGTGTTTGGAGTGTTGAGAACCCTATAGAGATGAGCAAACGGTCGCAATCATTCTTTGAGCAGTTCCTTTAGTCGCACGGTGTGACGCTGTGCTGTTCGTGAATTACGCGGCGCAGCGCAATACTCAATACTGTACCTATCCAAAGTCTGCAACAGGTCTGCAACAGTCTGAAAGTCAGAATTCCGGATCTCAACCGACCAATCCACTATTCTTCCCGAATGTTTGGACAACCTTGATTGCAGGGGGTAATTATGTTGGAGCAACCTGGATTCAAACATGCCCCCAAACCTGTGTTTTGATATTCCCATGCAACATGCGTTCACAATGGGTTTGGCACCGGAAACGCAGCTGAAATGCGCCTCCAAACCAGTACTTTCACGATCCAGCCAAAACTTGCGTTTGCATAGGGGTTCCCATAAAATGTTGAACAAAAAAACAATTCAAAATGCAAGTTGTTTTTCTATGGTGCAATTTGCGTTCACATGGTGATGTTTAGTTTTGCAAAATATGTTGTTTCAATCATTTATCAACAAATCATAATTCCATTTGGGAAATTGTTGGTGTGACTTTTTCGGCATGTTGTTGCGCGGAGTTCCGTGCTGGCGGCACGCATGTAAGAAATTTATCTCGAGGTCAGCACACGATCAATAGCAGTACATTTAATGTTGTATTGATATACTGTACGTGATATACATTGATTGCGCATGTGTATATATTACATTGACTGGCGCGTTTTATTTGGTGAAGTGAAGTGTAGTCACCCGGGTAATTACCCCGGTTTTTCGAAAACACCATATTTAGGTTGCCAAACGAGGTAGGAACACCCCGTATACATGATATATTGTTTTGTGTATATAATATATATATATATATATGTTATATATTATAGTATTTAATGTATATATATAATATTATATTATGATGTATAATAATATATATATATACATATTATAGAATATTATAGATAGAATGATGTATATATACATGTATTTTATATACATACAGATTTTATAACTATGTATGTATAAACCAATATCAGATAAAATCAATGATAGGTATTTATATATTTTGTTGTTGCCTCTTCATTTGCAATTTGTTTGTCTTCAGGATGTTTAGGTGAAGTGGAACTGCATGGACTATCATGGACTGCAGACTTTGGGCTGCCTGCAGCAGCTTCCCTTGTGTATGCTGCTTTAGTCAGGAATGTTTTTGCAGTTTCATCTCATCGACAGACATGGCGAGTCAGACAAGATAAGGATCATCTCATGTGACGCATTTTGAATCATTCAAAGGATTGAGGATTGTTTGTTGGTTAAATAGTTTTGAATATATATATATATACATAATTATATATATATGTTTCTTGAATTTGCTTGCCTTGTTTTTCCACCACCTTCTAGAAGTGGTGCGATGCGAAAGAGGACGCGTGACACCGCTAGAATTATGCGAGTGCGAAAAAGTGTTTATTGCAGTGGCAGTGCGAACAAAATTGGCAAATTTTATTATGCGAAATCATTGAGTTTGAACCATGCTGTCAACTATTGCCAAGTCTTGTCCGACATGATGTCAAGTGTGACTGTATCACCATGATTCACAAAACATTTTTCGAATCGCTGCCTTGCTGGAACAATTTCATGTCTTTCGATTTTTTGTTGAACAGGATAATTTTCAGATGTGACATGTTTAGTTTAATTCAGTATATTACCATCTCATGATATGCATATTGGATGATATCATATTATCATTTACTATCTATGATTACCTACGAATACTAGGTATGTTATCTTGCCTTCCTGCCTCCCCGTCCCGAAGCAACCAGGGGTGGTCCTGAATTTCTACTCCCGTTCCGCAGGCACCCAGCGCTGACGGCCTGCAATTTTTCACACCAGGACCCAGCTGGATTTCATCTGGGACCGCAAGTTTTTCCTGGATTCTGAAAGCCTGTCCGCCAAGACTTGAAGGCCTGAAAGTTTTAGACCCTTTTTAGACCCATGTTAGACCCATGTGCAATCCGAAATTCTCCAACTTGGTCTCCCAAAATCTCAGTGCAGGACAGGCACCACAGGACAGGGAGCCAGCTCCGCAGGATGTCTCTGGAAATGGAGTCCCCAAACCTTCCCTCTGCATGGATTACTTTGAAGGAGAAACCCAATCTTGATACAGTAATCTCACCGAGATATTGGAACCGTGGTTCGCATTGCTTTGATCATTTTCTCAACCTGGGTGTCCGTTTGCAAATGTCGAACATTTTTGGGAATTGCGGATTGCTGTTTTTTTGCTTTATCATTGCCAGACCATCCCAAATCAAACAAGAATTTTTGATCGTTTTTGTTTTGCTCTTTCAAGATCAGAAGTACACATCAATTCTTGAAGTTCTTTTGCCGTTGTGCTTGTGCCCAAACCAGTTAATTGGGCAGTTGAGTAGTAACTACGTGGTTTTTCCTGAGTGGACAGATTTGTTGGATTTCTCAGTGGTGGAAACAACCTTGCACATCCTTGATGCCTCTCTTCTTTCACCTTTGACCCCTGATTGTGTTGGTAGAGTGCCACATGTGTCAGGCATCCCAGCCAGGCGGGGTGAGAGTCGTGTCGTTTGTGTATGTTTATGTTGCTGATCTTGATCGGCTACACTGGGGTTCAAAAGTAACCAATTTCAACCAATGGGTTGAATTCCTCGCGCCAGGTCATTTGGGCCCCCAACCAGGGTCTATGGGCCAGATGGGCGGCCAAATTGGTGGCCAGATAGGCGGCCAGATGGGCCAGATGGGCCAGATGGGCGGCCAGCAAGGCTCAATGGGTGGTCCCATTGCCGGTCCCATTGGCGGTCCAATAGGTGGCCCTTCCCAAGCTGGAAGCTTTCCGCACTTTGGCTGCGCAGGGAACGGGGCCAAGAGTTTGTGATCACACCCGGCCATCGAGGGGCAATATTAGCGGTATTCTGGAGTTGTTAAGCCTGATTTGGAGCACTTGTCATGCACATGTGGTCATGCACATGTGACAGGTTCTTGGCATCCATAATACTTGCATGGATTAGATATGACTAGATCATATAGCACATGTCCCTCCCATGTCCCATGTGACCCGACCTTGTGCGTTTGAACAAATTACCAGCACGCCGCACATTTGCTTTACCTCGAACTAGCATCATGAAGATGAGCTGCCCATGCCTTCCCCAATTCGATTGCTGCATGTCTTAAGACTTAAGAGGCAACCGGATCATGCACCCACCAATACGAAGCATGTGGATCACGTGGACCCAGGATTTTGCATTTTTAAATATTTTGCATGTGCAGCCTGCTTATTTGACCTTCTTCGACTTTATTTGGATCCCGATATATCATGATATATATATATATATGTATATATGTATCTCATATATCTCTCTCCTAAAGTTTCTTCGTAACATTTCGTGACATGTTTCCGAGGCCGCCAAACTACAGCTACGATGACGATGTCGACAATGAGCCTCCATTGCTGGAGGTGCCATTCACGAACTGCGGCTTGAGGCGGTGTAGTTTTAAAGTAACGTGGTAATTGGGAATTATATGGAAATTTACGGTTATATATATATATAATTATATATATATGTAATTGTATACGGTATACGGAATAAGTATATGATAATTATATGATAATTATGTGATAATTATATGATATCATGATATATGAATAATATATATACATATATAAGTCACATATATATATGTATGATACAATATAGATCACTCTAGGATATTATAGCAAAAAAAAACTATTTCATGCACGATAAGTAATTGTATTTGTACAATCTTTGAAACCTGTGGACTGTGGACTGCGCTGCCTTAAGGAAAGTTGTGGGTGATTTGATACGTATTGTGTTTTTCTCTGAGGGTCTCACTTGCGCTGCGACAACCAGTCCAGCACTTCCATGGGAGTCCATGGACTTTTTGTGACCACAGCAGTAGCAGGTAGTGCAATATGCTGAGAAAGCCAGGGAATGATGTGGTATCTGCTGCCTTTAAGCAGATGTTCGGGTAGTTATATTTGAAACGGTGGCACAAGACATGGCAAAGGAACGTTTATTTTCTTGTATGTTACGGAACGTCCTGTTTGGTGATAAGTCATTTTGAGGCAGCATGAGTTCTCCTAGTACATTGGCAGGAGCTCGGCATCAACGTGGAGCACATTTTGCTCAGAATGCAGGGTGTGGCCCTGTTCAAGAAATTGGATGAGGCTCGAGGGTTGCCCGAGACTTCATACTTGGATGTGCATGTGCGGTCAGTTGCAACCTGTACTTGGGAAGTTTGGGGAATATATGGGATACTCCCAGTTGTCTACGGGTTCTTGTCCAGTTACATCCAGTTACTAACCTGGATGCACATTCAAGTGATATGTTTGGACATGGGGGCACTTTGCTATATGTGTAATCTTGCATATCGGCACACACACACACACTGGCCTGGTTTTAAGAGTTGGAGCTGGTTCCAGATTGGTCGCGTCAAATCGTGCGTAGTTCGTTCTGCAGGGTTTTAACTTAAAAGATTTGGCAATTCCTACCTGGTAGACCTTGTCGAGGCTGTATCCAAGTTGGAAGGTAATGATGTAGTCGAGCATGAACGAGACACAACTCCCAAAACACAGCAAAACCCAAGTTCCTTACGAAATGGGAAATCGGATAACCAGGTTTGAGCTTAGCCTGGGAGCTATGTCAAAAAAATGAACGGGTTGCAGGTACGTCACCAAGCGTCCCTGGTGATATCCTAGGAGCATATGAGGAGCTTCGTTGGATGGAGCCTCATACGTCCTCTCCATCCCCCTGCATTGTATGAAAATGTGCAATGAACCATGCCCTGTGTTAGAAGGGTGTACACACACACTTGCGAAGTCATGAAAGACGGTCTCTTTTCATGAATGCAAAGTCTGATTACCTCATGGTAGATTGAAGGCATCACTCGGCCATACCGAGTTAAAAAGGCCAAGCTTATCCGTTGACATTTGAATGTCAGGTTGTTTAAAAGAGAAACCAATACGACTCAATCAAACGTGATCATGAAATGACTGAATGACGGCATGCAGGTTCTTGGGTTAGCCTGATCCCATAAAGTACTAACAGATACGAATATGACCACCAGCTATGACCCCAACATATTGGGTATGTCATCCAGGTGCATCATGCAGGTACGTTTTCACAACCTAAGGTGAGTGTCTTCATTGGCACAAGACTCACCAAAGGTCCTTGTGCCCCCTGCTATGAATTAAAATGCAACGGTATCCAAAATTTATGGTGGAAAGCAGTTGAAAACTAGTTGGTTGGAATCAGTCGCAAGAAAGTGAGGAACTCTTTGGTACAGAGCTTGACACACACACAAAAAGGCACAAAGCCGGGTTGGTATTTCTACAAAGGCGAGAATGGAAGACATCATCAATAGATTGGTGAGAAACCGCAGAGGAAAATTTTGCAACCTCATCAGCGTGTTAGTAAATATTTTGCCGCAGCCAAAAGGTTAGGTATGCTTGAACTGCCTTCTGTACAGGACGCGTTGGCAGTCTGTTTTGGAGAACCCTTTCTGTACGTACAGCTGAATGAGTTGGTTGAGATCATCACGGACAAATTGTTTGGGAAACGTGTATCTGCGAATTAAGGTTGCACGGGACTTTAGTCCGGACAAGCGGAGACGCATGCTGCCAGCAGAATGGAGATCACGAATTTTCCATAGTGGAGGTACTTGGTACCTTACGGTTCGTTGCACGACATCGATGGTGAACCCAAGGAGTGTACCATCTTCGACGGTTTCCAACTCCACCGGCGCTTGATAAAAGAAACAATCGGAAAGCACTCGCATGGGCAATGCGGAGCGAAATCGATGGTCAAACAAAATGAATCTGTTGTCCACATATCGTGTGAACAGAAGCTGGAGTTGGCTGGATTGAACAAAAGTTAAATACGCATTTCTCCAGCTGCGCTCTATGAGCGTCACAGCCAAATTACTGAGAGAGGGAGAGATGTGTGATCCAATCCCTGCTCCACGATGCTGTACCCAAATTTGGTTGACAGCTTTAAACACGTGGGTACTTAAAGAAGCCTGGACACTTGTCAAAATATCTTGAACTCGAACGGTCTTGATATTCGATGATGTCTTCTTGCACTGTCCCACAAATGAAGTGTGGACAACTGGCCCTTTCAGAGCCATGTTGACCGAAACTTGTGTTTCACCATGTTGATTGACCCATTCCGTGGTCAATTGTTGAATCGCATCAAGTAAACGTGATTGAGGGACGCTGTTGAAAAATCCAACAAGATCATCGTTGATGGCAGCAAATTGAATATCGTCATCTGTACGAAAAAACCGTTGATGGATATGTTCCCAAATTTCAGGAACTGAAAGTTGACCGGCTTCTTGCGGCCAAAGCATCACACACATCGTATCAAGAGTTCTGGCGGTGGCCTGCATGAGTTTACCATAGCGTGAACCAAAATACGAAATCAATGTACGTCCTTTGTTGAACATCTTCTTTCGTTTCAGATGTACAAAGCCGTGAGGCAGTGTCGAGGATGTGTTAATCCCCCATCTGTATCGGTTCTGCAAGGACGGTGTCAAAGCAGTAGCAATGAGCTTTTGAGCATCTTCTTCATTTCGAGGAAAACGGGAAAACAATTCAGGATCATCCCATGTTCTGCAAGCAGACTCAAAGTAGAAGGAAGGACAAAACAGGGTGATGCGATGAATTTCATGATCAGCATGATGAATCACCACATTGGGTGGTAACCATTGAAGGGGGTGCTTGATGTTGTGGAAGGAAAATCTGGGATTAGTCTGCAACTCCTTGGTGTGAGCGGTCCATTGTCGAAGAAGTTCGGCTTGAAGATCACGATGAGAAAACGGAGGGCAACCATGATATTTAGTCCAGTACTGCAATTGTTCATGCCAAATGTTCTGAAATTGTGCGAAGCTGGGAAAAAACGTAGAGGAGGCGTTGGCAGTCTCAAAGATGCGCAACTTGGAGGGCAAGTTCAACTCATGGATACCAACTGCAACATGCTGATGGACACCAAAACAATGAATTGAAGGATCAAAATGTTTGATTTTGGCAATCAATTGAGAGCACGAACATGTCAACTGGGTCGGATCCTGTACAGGGTGCTTGTGCTCATAGTGCTTGTAATTGTGTAGAAAACCTGAAAGTGTCTGTGCTGCAGCTTCCCTCAGTTTTGAGGTTGGAAGATGCAACGGAATTGCAATTTCCTTGTACTGTAGGACATGATTACGTAAAAATCTTGAAACTTGTGCTGAAAAATCAGAGTGTGCCAAAAATGGCATAGTCGCTGGACGATTCAGTTTTGGTATCGTCATATGTCTGAACTTCATGGCTGATGCAAGAAGTTTCCTGGCTCGACCGCGCGCTGGCTGTTCTAAATGATTGCGAAGTCGGTACAACACATATATTTCCCAATCATCAAATTTCCCAGACCTGAGGGTTGTCGCTGTGTCAAAGGAGAGGCGGCCAGGACTTGTGAGCTCAAAAAGAATGTTCCAAGCTTGAGCTTGTTTGCAGTGAATGGAGGGAGGAACACCTTTGGTGATGAGTCTTCTGCGTAGTCTTTGAAACAATCTGTTTCCCATTGGAATAGATGGAAAAGTCTGAGAATGTTTCTTGTACTGAACCAACCATCCTGATGCTTTCAGCGTCAAGATTTTGGTGATAAATGGATGGTTCAACGGTGGTTGCCATCTTGAAATCAGTAAATGTTCAAAAATCCAGGCTTCTTGATATGTAGAAAAAGAGGCAATTGGAATTGCAGTAAAATTGGAAAGATCCGAACGTCGAGACCAGTACTTAACAGCAAGTTCAACATGAACAGGAGTACCATCTTTGGCCAGTCTGTACTTGGCCATTCTATTGAATTCCCGCTTGGCCATTCCAATGGATGTGGAGCCGATATAAAATCTGCCAGCTTGTTTGTACGAAAGTGAAGTGGAGCTGGGAAGGTTAAACTGCATTTTAAGATAGGTGACAGCTGTACATTGAAAGAATACAAAAGTGTAACTCTCTGGATTAATACCAAGGTTCTGCAGTCTTCGCTGCCAAACCGCGGTATGATACGTGCGTGATCCAAAATGGAAAAGACAAATGAGATGAAGCAAACCAAGGGCCCAAATTGCACAAGACTTGTTGACAGCAGGGACAGAGTGCACGATCGCAATAAATACGGATCTCAAAACTGTGATGTAATCCAGAACGGCTTTCGGCCGATGTTTGGAAACATCCATAGCTAGTCAAGCTGTAAGAGCTGCTCCAACAGCAACTGCCTGTTGGAGACTTGTGATGCTGAGCTTGAGGACAGCACTTAAATTAAGGCCATATTGAGTGCTGGCCTGTTGCAACTGTTCCTTGGTGCATTTAGCAGCCTTTATGATATGATATCCATGATTTTCTTGGACATCTGCTGGGTTTCCAGGTTGAAATTCTGGGTCCACTTCTTTACATTGGCTGCAGTGGTTCCGGAAAGCTGATTCTCTCTGAGATTTGGGGCCTTTGGCTCCAAAATCTCCTGAATTGTGATTTCTGTCGGAGAGTGCGTGGCAGAGGTCTCATCTTTTGGTGACGCAGCTGCCTTGCGGAACATAGGTGCCAGCTTTCTTTGCTTTGGCAGCGATTTCGGAGAAGCCCCTAATGCCTCGCTAGGTCTCTTCCTGTGAGAAGTAGAAACAACAGCAGGAGAAACAGGAACAACAGAACCAACAGAACCAGGACCATCAAGATCATCAGTTGGCAATTTGGGATCAGGGGCAAAAGTGCCGGTGGTACGCCGTGATCTCTGGGGTGTATCCGGAATGCCTGCTTGTGCAAGCTTGGACTTGGCAGCTTGAAGCTTCGCTTTGGTCTCCTGGAGCCTTCGCATGGCTTCGGTATCCTGTTTTACAGGACACTGAGCCTTGAGTTTATCGGCTATGAACTGAACTAAAGGTGCCATAAACTCAATCGGTTTGTCCGTGCGATTGGGAATGCCCTGCAGGGGGGCCAACTGGCGATGGAGGCTTTCAGCCGTAGCATCGATATCAATTCCTTGATCACGGAATGTCTTCAAAATTTGGGAACCAAACACAGATTCAGCAACAGATTTCGCACAAATAATTCCAACAAATCTACCCTCACTGAGCGCTCGCAGCGCTGCTTCATCAGGTCCATGTCGAGTAAGATGACTGAGCGGGACGGAAAGTGGATCTTGGCCAGCAAGATTCCTCTTGCGCCTACCGCTACTGCCAGAATGTTACTTGTATTCTTTGCAGCGTACCATGCTGCATGTGTGATTCTGGCCATTTCTTTGTCATCCCAAGCTCTGTCGTTGGTTCTTTTAGATCCAAGACTGAAAAATGAGCAAGATTGGTTGTTGTGTAAACGGCTAGGTCCGATCTTTTGATCAGAAAAAATGCCTTTGATGCCTCCAATACTGCTAGCATGAACCAAATTCACATGTTGTACTTCCTGGAGGTTCATCGCAGGTGCAGCTCGTACTGGGTCTGGTATTTCTCTTTGAGAGAAATGTCCTTTGATAAGGTAATAATGACTCTTGCCCAAATCAGTAGGATGATGTTCATGATCTTGAGGGTCATAAACAAGCAACTTCATTGTGGACAAATGATCAGGAGTATACCTGGTGGAGTCCAGAATTTGTGCAACGAATTTCACCATACTGTCCATCATCGGGTAGTCATCATCTTGATGATTTTTTAACCAAGATCGAATATTTGCCTGGTTCGGAGTGACTGGCTGACTGGTTGGTGTCATTTCGTGACGTCCTGAGCGATCTAATAGAGGGAAGGCTGAAAACGGTCTCAAGGGAGGAGGAGCAGGAACTCTGGGAGGAGGAACATGCGCTCTGGGAGGAATGTTTCCAACATACGGGTCCCAAAGACCAGTATGAATGTCCCATTGACCTGGTGGAGGACGGAGAGCTTGAGAGAAAGAAGAACGAGCCGTTCTAACTGACCTACCTCTTTCAGATCTCGAAGTGGACCTCGGAGAATGGTGATCACGATGATGGTGACGGTGATGGGATGCTCGATGACGACGTCTTGTTCTGGATCTGGAGCAACTTGATGTTGTGCGTCTTTCCTGTTTGTCATCATCTGTTCCAACCGGCACCGCAGGTTGGACTGCTGACGGTCGACGAGGTACGGAGATCGTTCCTGGAATTGCGGCTGGGGCTGCTACCGGAGTTGCTGGAGGAGCATGTGGTGTCAATCCCAGTCTTACTGCTGGCTTCGCCGGTGCTTTCGGTGGCCGAGGTGGAGTCGGGTCCACGTTGCCGGCCACAAAGTAAACATTATACACCAGAGTCGACATGGCTCAGAAATCTAGAGAAAGGAAAATGGAAAATGTGTTGTCTAATATGACAACTTGTTAACTGTACAAGGATTGATCAGTTAGACAACTAACAAGTGATAACGTATTGTTGCTTGCTCAACTGTACACCAAAAGGCATTCATGTGTACAAACACAATTCATCCATTTGGAATTCAATGCTGAGGCTTCAAGTGTGGAATTCAGAAAATTCATCTTATTGGTGACTATCAGTCGCCAAAATTGTCAAAAGTCAAATTCAAGTTCAAACTCAGTGGATTCAAGCTATTTATGCCGGATAGCATACCGGGATCTATTCTCTCAAATGCACGCTTTGTGTCAGAGACACACGTTCAATCATTGCAATGAGCCACCGTGGCTGAATTCAAGAGTCAAATTCACTTGTGGATTCTCGCACTCCCAGGGGAGATACGACGCCTGGAATTCCAGGATCACGACCGGACTTTGACAGATCCCACGGCCGAAATACACACTTGCGAAGTCATGAAAGACGGTCTCTTTTCATGAATGCAAAGTCTGATTACCGCATGGTAGATTGAAGGCATCACTCGGCCATACCGAGTTAAAAAAGGCCAAGCTTATCCGTTGACATTTGAATGTCAGGTTGTTTAAAAGAGAAACCAATACGGCTCAATCAAAAGTGATCATGAAATGGCTGAATGACGGCATGCAGGTTCTTGGGTTAGCCTGATCCCATAAAGTACTAACAGATACGAATATGACCACCAGCTATGACCCCAACATATTGGGTATGTCATCCAGGTGCATCATGCAGGTACGTTTTCACAACCTAAGGTGAATGTCTTCATTGGCACAAGACTCACCAAAGGTCCTTGTGCCCCCTGCTATGAATTAAAATGCAACGGTATCCAAAATTTATGGTGGAAAGCAGTTGAAAACTAGTTGGTTGGAATCAGTCGCAAGAAAGTGAGGAACTCTTTGGTACAGAGCTTGACACACACAAAAAGGCACGAAGCCGGGTTGGTATTTCTTTAAAGGCGAGAATGGAAGACATCATCAATAGATTGGTGAGAAACCGCAGAGGAAAATTTTTGCAACCTCATCAGCGTGTTAGTAAATATTTTGCCGCAGCCAAAAGGTTAGGTATGCTTGAACTGCCTTCTGTACAGGACGCGTTGGCAGTCTGTTTTGGAGAACCCTTTCTGTACGTACAGCTGAATGAGTTGGTTGAGATCATCACGGACAAATTGTTTGGGAAACGTGTATCTGCGAATTAAGGTTGCACGGGACTTTAGTCCGGACAAGCGGAGACGCATGCTGCCAGCAGAATGGAGATCACGAATTTTCCATAGTGGAGGTACTTGGTACCTTACGGTTCGTTGCACGACATCGATGGTGAACCCAAGGAGTGTACCATCTTCGACGGTTTCCAACTCCACCGGCGCTTGATAAAAGAAACAATCGGAAAGCACTCGCATGGGCAATGCGGAGCGAAATCGATGGTCAAACAAAATGAATCTGTTGTCCACATATCGTGTGAACAGAAGCTGGAGTTGGCTGGATTGAACAAAAGTTAAATACGCATTTCTCCAGCTGCGCTCTATGAGCGTCACAGCCAAATTACTGAGAGAGGGAGAGATGTGTGATCCAATCCCTGCTCCACGATGCTGTACCCAAATTTGGTTGACAGCTTTAAACACGTGGGTACTTAAAGAAGCCTGGACACTTGTCAAAATATCTTGAACTCGAACGGTCTTGATATTCGATGATGTCTTCTTGCACTGTCCCACAAATGAAGTGTGGACAACTGGCCCTTTCAGAGCCATGTTGACCGAAACTTGTGTTTCACCATGTTGATTGACCCATTCCGTGGTCAATTGTTGAATCGCATCAAGTAAACGTGATTGAGGGACGCTGTTGAAAAATCCAACAAGATCATCGTTGATGGCAGCAAATTGAATATCGTCATCTGTACGAAAAAACCGTTGATGGATATGTTTCCAAATTTCAGGAACTGAAAGTTGACCGGCTTCTTGCGGCCAAAGCATCACACACATCGTATCAAGAGTTCTGGCGGTGGCCTGCATGAGTTTACCATAGCGTGAACCAAAATACGAAATCAATGTACGTCCTTTGTTGAACATCTTCTTTCGTTTCAGATGTACAAAGCCGTGAGGCAGTGTCGAGGATGTGTTAATCCCCCATCTGTATCGGTTCTGCAAGGACGGTGTCAAAGCAGTAGCAATGAGCTTTTGAGCATCTTCTTCATTTCCAGGAAAACGGGAAAACAATTCAGGATCATCCCATGTTCTGCAAGCAGACTCAAAGTAGAAGGAAGGACAAAACAGGGTGATGCGATGAATTTCATGATCAGCATGATGAATCACCACATTGGGTGGTAACCATTGAAGGAGGTGCTTGATGTTGTGGAAGGAAAATCTGGGATTAGTCTGCAACTCCTTGGTGTGAGCGGTCCATTGTCGAAGAAGTTCGGCTTGAAGATCACGATGAGAAAACGGAGGGCAACCATGATATTTAGTCCAGTACTGCAATTGTTCATGCCAAATGTTCTGAAATTGTGCGAAGCTGGGAAAAAACGTAGAGGAGGCGTTGGCAGTCTCAAAGATGCGCAACTTGGAGGGCAAGTTCAACTCATGGATACCAACTGCAACATGTTGATGGACACCAAAACAATGAATTGAAGGATCAAAATGTTTGATTTTGGCAATCAATTGAGAGCACGAACATGTCAACTGGGTCGGATCCTGTACAGGGTGCTTGTGCTCATAGTGCTTGTAATTGTGTAGAAAACCTGAAAGTGTCTGTGCTGCAGCTTCCCTCAGTTTTGAGGTTGGAAGATGCAACGGAATTGCAATTTCCTTGTACTGTAGGACATGATTACGTAAAAATCTTGAAACTTGTGCTGAAAAATCAGAGTGTGCCAAAAATGGCATAGTCGCTGGACGATTCAGTTTTGGTATCGTCATATTTCTGAACTTCATGGCTGATGCAAGAAGTTTCCTGGCTCGACCGCGCGCTGGCTGTTCTAAATGATTGCAAAGTCGGTAAAACACATATATTTCCCAATCATCAAATTTCCCAGACCTGAGGGTTGTCGCTGTGTCAAAGGAGAGGCGGCCAGGACTTGTGAGCTCAAAAAGAATGTTCCAAGCTTGAGCTTGTTTGCAGTGAATGGAGGGAGGAACACCTTTGGTGATGAGTCTTCTGCGTAGTCTTTGAAACAATCTGTTTCCCTGTGGAATAGATGGAAAAGTCTGAGAATGTTTCTTGTACTGAACCAACCATCCTGATGCTTTCAGCGTCAAGATTTTGGTGATAAATGGATGGTTCAACGGTGGTTGCCATCTTGAAATCAGTAAATGTTCAAAAATCCAGGCTTCTTGATATGTAGAAAAAGAGGCAATTGGAATTGCAGTAAAATTGGAAAGATCCGAACGTCGAGACCAGTACTTAACAGCAAGTTCAACATGAACAGGAGTACCATCTTTGGCCAGTCTGTACTTGGCCATTCTATTGAATTCCCGCTTGGCCATTCCAATGGATGTGGAGCCGATATAAAATCTGCCAGCTTGTTTGTACGAAAGTGAAGTGGAGTTGGGAAGGTTAAACTGCATTTTAAGATAGGTGACAGCTGTACATTGAAAGAATACAAAAGTGTAACTCTCTGGATTAATACCAAGGTTCTGCAGTCTTCGCTGCCAAACCGCGGTATGATACGTGCGTGATCCAAAATGGAAAAGACAAATGAGATGAAGCAAACCAAGGGCCCAAATTGCACAAGACTTGTTGACAGCAGGGACAGAGTGCACGATCTCAATAAATACGGATCTCAAAACTGTGATGTAATCCAGAACGGCTTTCGGCCGATGTTTGGAAACATCCATAGCTAGTCAAGCTGTAAGAGCTGCTCCAACAGCAACTGCCTGTTGGAGACTTGTGATGCTGAGCTTGAGGACAGCACTTAAATTAAGGCCATATTGAGTGCTGGCCTGTTGCAACTGTTCCTTGGTGCATTTAGCAGCCTTTATGATATCCATGATTTTCTTGGACATCTGCTGGGTTTCCAGGTTGAAATTCTGGGTCCACTTCTTTACATTGGCTGCAGTGGTTCCGGAAAGCTGATTCTCTCTGAGATTTGGGGCCTTTGGCTCCAAAATCTCCTGAATTGTGATTTCTGTCGGAGAGTGCGTGGCAGAGGTCTCATCTTTTGGTGACGCAGCTGCCTTGCGGAACATAGGTGCCAGCTTTCTTTGCTTTGGCAGCGATTTCGGAGAAGCCCCTAATGCCTCGCTAGGTCTCTTCCTGTGAGAAGTAGAAACAACAGCAGGAGAAACAGGAACAACAGAACCAGCAGAACCAGGACCATCAAGATCATCAGTTGGCAATTTGGGATCAGGGGCAAAAGTGCCGGTGGTACGCCGTGATCTCTGGGGTGTATCCGGAATGCCTGCTTGTGCAAGCTTGGACTTGGCAGCTTGAAGCTTCGCTTCGGTCTCCTGGAGCCTTCGCATGGCTTCGGTATCCTGTTTTACAGGACACTGAGCCTTGAGTTTATCGGCTATGAACTGAACTAAAGGTGCCATAAACTCAATCGGTTTGTCCGTGCGATTGGGAATGCCCTGCTGGGGGGCCAACTGGCGATGGAGGCTTTCAGCCGTAGCATCGATATCAATTCCTTGATCACGGAATGTCTTCAAAATTTGGGAACCAAACGCAGATTCAGCAACAGATTTCGCACAAATAATTCCAACAAATCTACCCTCACTGAGCGCTCGCAGCGCTGCTTCATCAGGTCCATGTCGAGTAAGATGACTGAGCGGGACGGAAAGTGGATCTTGGCCAGCAAGATTCCTCTTGCGCCTACCGCTACTGCCAGAATGTTACTTGTATTCTTTGCAGCGTACCATGCTGCATGTGTGATTCTGGCCATTTCTTTGTCATCCCAAGCTCTGTCGTTGGTTCTTTTAGATCCAAGACTGAAAAATGAGCAAGATTGGTTGTTGTGTAAACGGCTAGGTCCGATCTTTTGATCAGAAAAAATGCCTTTGATGCCTCCAATACTGCTAGCATGAACCAAATTCACATGTTGTACTTCCTGGAGGTTCATCGCAGGTGCAGCTCGTACTGGGTCTGTTATTTCTCTTTGAGAGAAATGTCCTTTGATAAGGTAATAATGACTCTTGCCCAAATCAGTAGGATGATGTTCATGATCTTGAGGGTCATAAACAAGCAACTTCATTGTGGACAAATGATCAGGAGTATACCTGGTGGAGTCCAGAATTTGTGCAACGAATTTCACCATACTGTCCATCATCGGGTAGTCATCATCTTGATGATTTTTTAACCAAGATCGAATATTTGCCTGGTTCGGAGTGACTGGCTGACTGGTTGGTGTCATTTCGTGACGTCCTGAGCGATCTAATAGAGGGAAGGCTGAAAACGGTCTCAAGGGAGGAGGAGCAGGAACTCTGGGAGGAGGAACATGCGCTCTGGGAGGAATGTTTCCAACATACGGGTCCCAAAGACCAGTATGAATGTCCCATTGACCTGGTGGAGGACGGAGAGCTTGAGAGAAAGAAGAACGAGCCGTTCTAACTGACCTACCTCTTTCAGATCTCGAAGTGGACCTCGGAGAATGGTGATCACGATGATGGTGACGGTGATGGGATGCTCGATGACGACGTCTTGTTCTGGATCTGGAGCAACTTGATGTTGTGCGTCTTTCCTGTTTGTCATCATCTGTTCCAACCGGCACCGCAGGTTGGACTGCTGACGGTCGACGAGGTACGGAGATCGTTCCTGGAATTGCGGCTGGGGCTGCTACCGGAGTTGCTGGAGGAGCATGTGGTGTCAATGCCAGTCTTACTGCTGGCTTCGCCGGTGCTTTCGGTGGCCGAGGTGGAGTCGGGTCCACGTTGCCGGCCACAAAGTAAACATTATACACCGGAGTCGACATGGCTCAGAAATCTAGAGAAAGGAAAATGGAAAATGTGTTGTCTAATATGACAACTTGTTAACTGTACAAGGATTGATCAGTTAGACAACTAACAAGTGATAACGTATTGTTGCTTGCTCAACTGTACACCAAAAGGCATTCATGTGTACAAACACAATTCATCCATTTGGAATTCAATGCTGAGGCTTCAAGTGTGGAATTCAGAAAATTCATCTTATTGGTGACTATCAGTCGCCAAAATTGCCAAAAGTCAAATTCAAGTTCAAACTCAGTGGATTCAAGCTATTTATGCCGGATAGCATACCGGGATCTATTCTCTCAAATGCACGCTTTGTGTCAGAGACACACGTTCAATCATTGCAATGAGCCACCGTGGCTGAATTCAAGAGTCAAATTCACTTGTGGATTCTCGCACCCCCAGGGGAGATACGACGCCTGGAATTCCAGGATCACGACCGGACTTTGACAGATCCCACGGCCGAAATACACACTTGCGAAGTCATGAAAGACGGTCTCTTTTCATGAATGCAAAGTCTGATTACCTCATGGTAGATTGAAGGCATCACTCGGCCATACCGAGTTAAAAAGGCCAAGCTTATCCGTTGACATTTGAATGTCAGGTTGTTTAAAAGAGAAACCAATACGACTCAATCAAACGTGATCATGAAATGACTGAATGACGGCATGCAGGTTCTTGGGTTAGCCTGATCCCATAAAGTACTAACAGATACGAATATGACCACCAGCTATGACCCCAACATATTGGGTATGTCATCCAGGTGCATCATGCAGGTACGTTTTCACAACCTAAGGTGAGTGTCTTCATTGGCACAAGACTCACCAAAGGTCCTTGTGCCCCCTGCTATGAATTAAAATGCAACGGTATCCAAAATTTATGGTGGAAAGCAGTTGAAAACTAGTTGGTTGGAATCAGTCGCAAGAAAGTGAGGAACTCTTTGGTACAGAGCTTGACACACACACACACACGCACACACGCACACACACACGCCCCACTAGGGGGCAAGGGCAATGGCAAAGATGAGCGGAGCGCATGTTCTTTGTAAAATGGCGGCGTTGCAATCTTACGAATCGGCTCAGAAACACCCCTGCGCCGGAGTTGTGTCTGTTCTAGAATCACGCAAGCCCAAGTTGCACTTGCTTCCGACCTATCCAAGCCAACATAGGCAATATTGTTTGAACCCCTTACGTCAGCCATGGTTTGGTGTTGTAGGCGTAAGCATTGGCTGCTGCAGCGTCACGACATTTTGGATGAACCCGCCAACACTTATAACCTGGAGTGGTGACTCCTAAGTACGCGCGTAGCAAAAACCACTGCAAATATACGACAGACGACAATTGGCCAACCGACCACAGTGCCACATTGAAGGTGAGAAAGCGACAAACATGTGTTTTTTTTCATTTATTTCGACCTGTATCCTAGCTCTACCTGCGTCTGCCCAGTGGCCATCAGGCAGAGTTTACGCGTCACAACGTGTAAACGGTATCAGCTAACATCCTAGAGTTTTCGGCTTTACCCACTGGCCATCAGACTACATGTACGCGTCAAAACATGTAAACGCTAGACTGACATCCTGGGTTTTTCCCGCTTGGCCCAGGCACCATCAAACGGAGTTTACGCGTCAAACCATGTAAACTATATATATATACTGACATCCTGGGTTTTTGCAGCTTTGTCCAGTGGCCATCAGGCGGAGTTTATGCATCACAACGTGTAAACGCTAGACTGACATCCTGGGTTTTTTCGGCTTTGCCCAGTGGCCATCAGAAGGAGTTTATGCTTCACAACGTGTAAACGCTAGACTGACATCCTGGGTTTTTTCGGCCTTGCCCAATCACCATCAGACGGTTTACACGTCACAGCATACGGCTATGGGCTGACATCCTAGGTTTTTGCGGCTTTGCCCAGTGGCCATCAGACGGAGTCAACGGATTGCAACATGTCAAAAAGTAGACTGACATCCGTTTTTTTTGCTTTGCCCAGTGGCCATCAGACGGAGTTTACGCGTCAAACCATGTAAACACTATAGACTGACATCCTGGGTTTTTTCGGCTTTGCCCAGTGGCCATCAGACTACATGTACGGGTCACAACATGTAAACACTAGGCTGACATCCTGGTTTTTTTCGGTTTAGCCCAGTGGCCTTCAGGCTCAGTTGACATGGCGAAACATGCATATCAGACAGGGTATGCGCTTCAAACATGTTTATAGTTTTGTCGTTTTGTTCCAGCTTCGCCCAGCTACCAACCAACCAAATTAAACTGTGTTGGTGATGCGTTTGGAGCCGGCTTGACTGATATTATGCATCTTGGGATGTTAATCGAAAATCCAAATGACTTGCTGTTGTTCTGCGTGTGCTTCTGCTGCCATCGACGAAACACGACAATCTTATGCAACAACCCAGACGTTCATAGACAGAAACTCAGAAAAACAGTATTCAAACTCCAAGCTGCACTGAGGTAAAACAAAACAATATAAATAAATCCAAAACCACCCCACCAAAGGACAACACCTAAAAAGGAAGGAAAAATGCATCAAGCAAACATAGCCACGATCAGGTTTTGAATGCATTAAAGCTGCAAGTGTTCTTCTGAACTATTCTCCTTGTCTTTGACTATGTGTGGCATTGCCTGAAGTTGGTCGGCCCTTCTAGGGTTTCATGGCTCTAAGCCCACGAACTCTTGTTTGCATGAGCTGCGTTGGCATTTCGAGCCTAAACTGGGTCGCTGACCTGTCCTGTTTGCACACTACCCCTGCAACACAGAGGTATGGAGCCCCCCCGGACTATATAAGCCGGGGCGACATTAACACCCGGAACTGGTTTTAAGAGTTGGAGCTGGTTCCAGATTGGTCGCGTCAAATCGTGCGTAGTTCGTTCTGCAGGGTTTTAACTTAAAAGATTTGGCAATTCCTACCTGGTAGACCTTGTCGAGGCTGTATCCAAGTTGGAAGGTAATGATGTAGTCGAGCACAACTCCCAAAACACAGCAAAACCCAAGTTCCTTACGAAATGGGAAATTGGCTAGCCAGGCTTGAGCGTAGCCTGGGAGCTATGTCAAAAAAATGAACGGGTTGCAGGTACGTCACCAAGCGTCCCTGGTGATATCCTAGGAGCATATGAGGAGCTTCGTTAGGTGGAGCCTCATACGTCCTCTCCATCCCCCTGCATTGTTGTATGAAAATGTGCAATGAACCATGCCCTGTGTTAGAAGGGTGTACACACACACACACTAGTCCATAGTCACAGACAAAAGCTCTGTTTATACAAGATATACAAGAGCGTTGAAGAAGTATTTACAAATACTGTATAGTTCCCAGGACACAGCCCTTGGGGCGGAGGGGGCTCCATGCCACATCATGATGTCACCACTGTTCCGCATGTTCCACAATTTACCACCTCTCCACAGCCATCCGTTCCGCGAGGAGATTCTGAGAGATGCAGATCTCAGTGGACCTTTGATGATTTGCTTGACGCTGGGTGGGAAGTCCCAAGACCAAAGCCATCAGATTCCCAGCGGTTGGTGGACACATGACGGTTGAATGTGGATTGCTGAGTTTTTCTATGCCTCACAACGAGTCATCCAAAATCTATTGGTTTTGCATGGCACGGAAGCATTCCCTGAGACATACACAGAGGAAGCTTCAAAAAGGGAATCCCACAAACATTGTTTGTCACAAATAGGCTTGCCGGTGAGATACAAATCCATGCGCTCTGCTGATTGGCGGGCTGCAATCACTGCATTCGTCAGGTTTCATCGGCACGAAAATCATTGGCAGATTTCGATACAGATAGACGCACATTCAAAATGCTGCAATGAACATACTGGTATAGCCAGCGAGCATCAGTACATTCCATCAACCTGCTTTGAAAGCTCTGGTAACGGAATGTAATGCAATGTAATGTAATGCAGTGTAATACAATGTATGGGTATTTGTATGTGTATTTGTATGTGTATTTGAGTGTATTTGTGTTGTTTGCATTTGCATTTGCATTGTGTTGTGTTGTATTGTACTGCATGTGCGTTTGCATTTGTATTGTAGGGTAGTGATATTGCATTGCATTGTATAGTACTGTATTGCATTGTCGTGCAATGTTATGCTATGGTATGACTATGCTATCTTTTAGTTTTGTATGCATCCCCTCCAAGCAGTTGTTTCTTGACGTTTCATTTCAGGTCCCCCTCTTCCAATCAGTTTTTTGAGGCTTAGCCTTGCTGCTGGCTGGAAAGCTGCAATTCGGGTGCCCTCCGGCAGGATTTGTGCTCCTCATTTACATTTTGGCCTCAACTATCTTGAAAAAGATCAAAATTTGCTTTGATGCCTTTGCGCTCAGATAGATGTTAATTTTGGCCTGACATGGCAGATTGACTGACAGACCTTGGCAATCCTAAGCAAAGTTTACGATTGCTTCGTCAGGACACGGCGTGGGTATTTCTCACTGAAGTATACTTAAGTGGCATTCGCGCAGCACGTGCACCGTGACGCACCCTTGCACGAGCACGTCAGGTATGTTTATGGCCTAGCCGCTGGCGGCTCCTTTGGCATTTGCTGCCTGATCAATGTGATGAGCCAGAAGGAAGGCCACCCCGTAGTCGCCACTATGTCGCTGATCACAGCACCAATCTGCCACAGTTTAAAACTGCCACGTCAAGTCGTTGAAGTCGAAAAACACGACAGTAATTAGAAGGAACATGAAGAAGCACTCATGGTCCATGGTTGATGCGGAGCATGTTTTTATTATCCCATGCCTCTTTAGCCATGGGGTCGCTGGTAGGCATTGACCTTTACAGAACGATGAGCATTTTGGGCTATGGGCTCCGACCTGAATTGATGCGGAGTTTTGGTTGCAGTGCCGTGGATGATCGTGGATGTGTTTTTGTGTTCAGTGATAAGATCAGGCTTATTCCCATTGTCTTCTTGGCAATCTTTGGCATCATCGTGTCTTTGAAGTGGGAAGCTGAGCTGAGCTGCATCCAACATGCCTCAGATTCTTTGTGGTTCAGCTGGTTTTAGCTGGTCACGTCGCGGGGAGGAAGCTGGAAAAGTGACGTGAGTGATCCCTGTAATCAGATCCCGTCAAGGCCTTCCAAGTTCAGAGTGCAAAGAGCCTTCGAATGACATACGTACTTGTAGCATTTTCATTGAAGTCAGATAAGTCAGCATGAATCCTGTGAGGTCTAGCTTTGGCAGCGTCATGGCAGCCATTTGCATAGGCCAAGCTGACACCCGATGATTGTTTGTGTGTGCGTGTGTTTGTTCAAATTCTAGGACAACTTATGGTTGAAACTCACCTGTCATAGCATTTCTTCCCAGCCTGCAGAGAGTTTACAACCCAAAACAGGGCCTTCAAAATGCAGCCTAGAGTTTCAACCGTTTGTGACATAAGGACATTGACACCGATACTCAATAATTGCTGTCTCAAGACTCAACTCCAACCCCCCAAACTTAAATTAATCAATTGTCAGTGGTTATTTATTTACAATTATGTATATATATATATACATACTAATATATATATATTATCAATAGAAACATACTGATATGTGATATTACAACACAGTATGTATGTACTGTATGTATATATAATAAATATAATATATATATATATACATTATTATAATACACATACATACAGTACACTATATTGTAGTCATGCAATCTACAACCTTGGACATTGTTTCACACACCCCATTCCCATGACATCAGCCACTGCAGCTTGGGCCACTGCCTCCTCATCAAGATTCTTTGCCATTGCGATCCACATGCAGGACCAAAGGCCCCTTTGGGTGGGTCACCGGTGGAGACCTGTGGGTTTCTTGGTGCGGGGTCCCCCCCAAGGACACGCTTGAAGTCATTGAAAATACGTAGTAAATTTTACTTAGTAGATTACCATCAGGGTAGTTGGATTTCACTTCTGACTGTTCTATCTTTTGAGGGACCAACCTTTTTGGGAGGGCAGCAGGAAAGGCAGTGCTGGGTATGGACGGTTATTATATGTTATTATAGGCTTCACTTTTAGCGGGCATTGGCTCAGATGTCAGCCTCGCTCCGGTAACATTCACTTTGTGCGGCATGGTTCAGCCCGAGATTTCATGTCATCATTGGCCACCCACCAGAGAGTCAAGACACTCTGCAGCATTGCGGTTTAGAGAATTTGCCCAAAGATATGATATCTCCAATTCTAATGGAGTAAAAGCATGAAAAAAATAATTTTCTTAGTAGTTATATACAATGGTTTTTTGAGGGTATGGCATGTCTTCAAACACACCCATGATTCAATGATGAGGTCAAAGTCGTTTTATTTGTAGGGGTAGTAGCGCTGGATGGGTGCAACATATACCGTCAAGGTGGCTGGTGGCCTATCCTGTCGGCCTAGTCATATGCCTAGCGGGGACTGAGATGCTGATGGTGACGAGGATCCAAAACTGGGGCCGAAATCCAAAAATGGTCCTCTTTTTTGTGGAGAATAATGGAGAAGCGGAAGAAATCTGATGAACCAATCGATTCGGGGTATACCCCTTGGACAAAGCCATGACATTGCACTTGGGGTCAACTGGAAGAGCACTACATTTCCGTGACTTCTTGCACTGTAGAATCTCGACTTTAACCCCGTTTGGTACAGGCGAAAGAGGCAATTCATGGGGGGACGTGATTTTGTTCTTGGGGCAAAGAATTCCACACCAACTAGCTTGTTCTTTAGGTAGTTTCAAGTGTATGTTAAAAACATTGTTTTCAGCCCTACCTACCTGCAAGGATGATCCAAATTGGATTTCACGGTTATGGGATGTCATGGGATATGTGGTTCAACATGGCTCAACCACTTCCCATCTGGTTTTTCCTCCTAAGCTGCCCAGGTGTACACCTTCTTCACGCTTATCACGATATTTTGAGGCCTAGCCAGGGTGACTGGCACCTCCAATGCAGAGGTCGAACATGGTGGGTATCTCCTGCGTAGATCATTAGGATCAGCACTGCGAGGTACTCCTTACACAGTCCACTATGTGAAAGGCATTGATTCATATTGATTAACCAAACTGCAACAACAATGCATGATGGAAGATCATAGAACATGGCATGAGCCGGAAGATCCGGATCCTCCATAGCCAAGTGGTGCATTCCATCCAAATGGTTGAACACATTCGTCAATGGTTTCCCGGGGCTTCTGAAATTGATGCGCTCTTCACGGGCGAGCGTGCACCCTGCGCTATCCCGGCGCGTTGGAAAGCTCCGGCAAAAGAAAAGGTGGCCCTGAGGTGACCTGTGGGGTGTCAAGTCAAGGGATACTGTACTATCACTGTACAATTCACCGTACTATCTGTAGATATCTGATGATATCTGTACTACTTGTACTGCAAGATGCTGACCATGGCCTTCGGAGTGTGAGAAACTTATCAAGTTGCAGTTGCTCCTGGTATGCCACGGGCTTAAGCTGTGAAGAGCACACCAACGAGGGTGAGCCGGCTTGAATCCAGCCCATGGCCCACATGGCTGGCAAGGTTGAGACCAACAACGTGCGCTTCCAACAGTCAAATCTAATGATACCCCGTGGAATCTCCAGAATTCTACAAGCATGCTCATGTAAACCGGCAAATCTATGTTGTGCCATCTCAGTTTTCTTGCTCAAAAAACCGTAGTTCACTTTGAAGATGTAGTCCACCACACAAGTGTTGCACTTCTGGTAGCAGCGAAATTTCAGCACGTCGCAATGGCAGCCACGGCTCTGGCCACACCAGCTGAGACTCAGATGGACACTATGTTGACAGCACGCGATATCGCAGCCACAAGTGTTGATGGATGTTGATGGTCAAAACTGTCAAGACTGGGCGTTGTGTATATACCTATACCATCGTATACCCATGTTGATGTTTGTATAGTACCCCTTTGCATATAGTATATGCCCAATATAAACGGGGTTGGTGGTATTAGTTGTTCAAAATTGTTCAACCATATTCTGGATGATGATCCCCAATGACTGTCCTATTTTTCAGGCGGGATGAAACCAGCCAGCTAGAAGCCTCACAAGATCAGCGCTGGGAGTTACTATGAGTACCAACAAATGCCATCCAAATCCAACATGGCTATGGGTCAAAACCCTGTACTCCTGTGGAACATCCAAATTTCCGGTAAATGGACGTTCATTCCCCCGAATATGATAGAATACGTTTTCATCCACCCCCACGTTATAAATAATTTACGGATATTTAGAGGTGTAAGATAGAAGTAAAATAGATGCATAATATGTATATAATAGATGTTAATGATTTTCTTGCTGATATTTGTTGGTCATGTTTGCATCGCATAAAAACCGCTGAGGCTCTGCCTGACAGCCTGCCGTTGGTGAGGTGCTTCACCTGTGCCACATCGGTCCCGAACGCGAGAAGTGAGTGTAGGAAGATGCTGTAAGTTGAGGAAGATGTTGTAAGTGTTTTTTTACTTACAGCTTATACTTACGTATAATATAGATCAATATAATTAGTGTGTAATGGTTGTTGATAGTTTATAGACTTACATAGTTTTTCACCGGATGTGTTTGAGGTATTGTAGCAACTGAAGTGACTCAATGACTTGTACAAAGACAGAACCGCTGGCCCTCGCAGGAAGGCACCCCGTGGCCCTGGCAGAGAGCGGAGTCACCGTACCAAGGATGGTGGCCATACCCGCTGCAGAGGGAGTACCCTAGGCGCGGGGCCTGCTGTGGTGCTGGGGATGAGTATCAGTCACTGAAATGGGTTAAAGTTGGGGTGCCCATGGGTACCCCGAAAATCTAAAAATTAGGGGTGTGAGTATACATACTTACGTACGTACGTACATTACATTACATTACATTACGTTACGTTAGGTTACATTACATTACATTACATTGACATTACATTTACATTACATTTACTTTACATCACATCACATCACATCACATCACATATAACATAACATAACAAGAAATACATAACATAACATAACATAGCATAACATACATGACATAAAATAAAAATCATTACATAACATACATTACATACATTACATGCATTGCATACATCACATCCATAACATGCATAACATGCATAACATGCATAGCATACATTGCATATGTTACATACATTACATACATTACATACATTACATAAATTACATTCATTGCATCCATTGCATCCATTGCATACATTGCATGCATTACATACATTACATACATTACATACATGAGATGCACAACAAACATAACATCCATAACATGCATAACATGCATACGATGCACAACATACATTACATACATAACATACATAACATACATAACATGCAAAACATACATTACATACATTACATACATTACATACTTTACATACATTACATACATTACATACATTACATACATTCCATACATTACATACATCACATACATTACATACATTACATACATTACATACATTACATACATTACATACATTACATACATTACATACATTACATTCACTACATGCATCACATACATTACATAAATTACATTCACTGCATCCATTGCATACATTGCATACATTACATACATTACATACATTACATACATTACATACATTACATACATTACATACATTGCATACATTACATACATTGCATCCAAACATCCAAAACATGCATTACATACATTACATGCACAACATACATAACATACATAAGATGCACAACATACATAACATACATAACATGCATAACATACACTACATGCATTACATACATTACATGCATTACATACATTACATACATTACATGCATCACATACATTACATACATTACATACATAACAATCATACCAAACATACAAACATACAAACATACAACCATACAAACAAACATAATTACATGCATGCATGCATGCATACATACATACATATATATATATATATACATATCATGATATGTATATATCACATTAAGTTGGTCAACAAATGTAGTTGCTAAGGGCCTTAAACGTTTGTTTTGATCCGTTCCCTTCTGCTTTTGTGATTTTAATTGTCACAATTTCAGGATGCCTTGCTGCAGCCCTTTGGAGGCTGGGTCGTGAGGGCGGGTTAAGATACCGCACTTGGCAAGGGGCAAACTCACGACTCAAGACGCCTACATAAGCCTATATCATATGATATGATATGTTTGAATGTGACATGTATCTATTATCTACTGTGTGCAATTTTTTGTAATTATGTCGTATTTTAAAGTGTCAACGCTATTAACGCTGGTTCATGGGCAACACTGTGAACAAATGTAAGTGGTGATGTCTCCATGCAAGAAGATATTCCAGCCATGTGAAATGAAAGAGATCTCAAGGATCACTAGCCTTTGATGCTTTACAGGGCAATTTGAAACCCCAGACATTAGCCCAGCCAAAACAGCAGGGGAAAATATATTAACACTTTATCAAATTTAGGAATATTTTTTTGATTGTCTTTCCGAAAGTATCCAATAAAGTCAACAACCTTTCAGAATCTTCAGCCTGGACTCTCCCAACATTGGATCTGTATCACCACCACCTTTCATCTACGTTTTCTTACGTCTGGCCGTCGCAGACGTCGCGGAACAAGCGCGCGGCCACGTGCGCTGGCAGCCTTTGGTTCCGAGATGACGCCAGAGGATCGGCGCGCCTTTGCTGAAGAGGAAGGGATTGGCATCGGCGAGGTGAGACTTCCAATCGAAGAATGGCTGAAGGAGGCCATGGAATCCATGGGGGAGTTCAAGATGGGGATCCAAAGGGGAACGGAGGATGGATCCATTTGGATCCATTTGGATCCATATGGATCCAAGGGTTGGAGGTTGGCTGGAGACGAAAGTGGACATTGTATGAAATTGTCATGCTGGACTGAAGGGTATAAGTCTATAAGTTGTGCTGTGTTGGAGAGTAGGTTCGATTCAGTGTTTGAGTGTTTGAGGAAGAAAGACATCCGTACAACGAAGAAGTTGCTGTGGAGTGTTTACGCATGCCAGGTGACTCTACACAGCGATATGGCTGATGATGTCATGCAGAAGTTCGGACATGTGCCCCAACAGGCACTGGATCTTGTCGTTCTCTGATCCCCTTGGGGGACTGGCATGTGGTCTGATTCCATCCTTTGCAGAATCGTTTTTTGACCATGTCGCTTTGGCGGATGGTGCAACACTGCAGATGTCCTTGTCAAATTCTTGTCAAGACATCCTGGTGCTCCTCTCCCAATGTTTGACATCAATGATACCCATCAATTTAGTCATGCAGAATTGGTGAAGAATATGTCGTAAATCGCCTATGAGATTTGTATGTCACTCCCCAGTGTATTCCACGAGTCATTTTAGCAATCTTGGTCTATCCTGGTCCATCCTATGCTTGATGTATTCCTTGATCCCCCAGCCCTGCCCGTTGCAAGGCAGATGAAGTTGTCCAAGACGTGGTGGAACGCATCCAGAGTGGCGCACAAAGATGTGTTGCGGGGGAGCCTATGAATACATTTGGTTTGAATGGCATGGTGTTGAAATGTCAACCAGATCGACAACAATCGCAAACAACTTCAGCAGATGTGGCATGTATGCGTGTGACTGAGGATGATCATCCCACTTCGTGGCGAGTTAGACTCATGTTTTTTTCACTACCATACAGCTTTACCAAAAGAACGGCAATCTTCAATAGTGAGCATGATTCGATAAAGGGATGGGATTTAAGCACGGTTAATTGTGTATATATATATAAACATATAAACATGGATAAACCATCAAATTTGAAAGTCCCTCATTTTCAGACCAGACCATACTTAGTACTTACGAGGAATAGGATGACCATGACCGTCCCAAAAAATGGAGTTCCCTTGAGGCGCCCTCTGCCACGGTACATCCCTTTGGCTCCACGGTGAATGGATTTGGTGAGGTGTGGAACATTTGGGGAGGAACAAAAATGGGAAAAACGTGTGAATCCATCCAAAATTGGATGTTTGACTATGGTTTACCACTGAAAATGATTGAACACGAGGATTTCAAAAAATGGGTGCCCCATTTTTTTTACCGACAAGGTCGCAGCTTTCACTGATGGAGGATCCAACAAGAATCAGAGCAAAGGGGCAAGGATATCAAAATATATCGAAGGATATCAAGTGAGGATTAAAAAATACAATTCTAAATTCAGCACACTGCAACAGATATAGAAGGAATTATGTACGCTTTGCTACTGAAAATGACTCAGCCACTTTTTTGTGGATTATGATTGGAGGGCCTTAAGATTTTACCATTTTAGCCCCACGGTTACTCAAAGGGCTGGCGTAGGATGGGATGGCAGATGATGGCAGGAATCCTCCGACCTTGATGTGCTGGTAGCCATTCGGGAGGAGGACGGAAGGTCATCAGCAATCTGCTGACCTGTTTGTAATTATCCCGTATCCCTGACCTTTGTATGAAATATGATGGTGATTTATACAAAGTTGGCATGTGTCATTTGCACATGAACAGCAAGTTGGCATGTTTATATATACATATATATATACACAATGTAAATTCAGTGATGTTCATGTGTTGATCTCTCACTGGGAGTGGCGCATCTGTTGTTAGGTCCAGCTTGGATGCCAGGAGTTATCTTACTACATGAGCTATGCCAGCTGGGCACAGCGGCATCAGAGGCCCCGTAGGACTCAGTTTTTTGTGGCAGCAGATGCTCTGTCTGAAAACAGGGAATCCAAGTCCAATGGTTTAAAATTGAGAACATCTGTTTCCCGGCTATGAAATATCTTCGATGGCACTTTCAAGGTACCCCATGTTCAGACAAAGCCAGATTGAGAAGGTTTGAGCCAGGGCAGTATTGCACCAATCAGCCACGCGATGTACCTACTCAATCTTGCTCATTGAATGCTAGCTTCTGCCTGATCCTCTCACACCTGCAGCTCGATAGCATGATTTGTGTCGAGGCTCAGCGAATTCCTGATGCAAGGTGATCCGGCAGAGCCTGGAAACTCAGCCTGCCAAGTTGGTTGCGATTACTGTAAAAGGGTGCCCCTGGTGAGTTTGATTTTGGGTGGAGAACACAGGAGGAAATGATAGAAAATAAATGATAGAACATGGATGAATAAGGTTCAGACTTGGGATAGCTAACGCCTCGACTCTGATTGCAGATTCAGTCTTTCCAAATACACTGGCTGCTACGTGACATGGTTGAAGAATATCTTGAATCGAGTGTGAAATGTTCAGCACTTGAAAAGCACATCTGCCACAGGCCCTCGCTACCGACCAAAATCACACCAAAGGCTGCAAGACTCTTAGCCTCAAGAAGCTCAGATGTGAGGTACATAGAGGATGTGATGATGCACCTTCCTGGCAGGAGATTAAGTTTACTGTTTGTGGATGTTTGTGGTGTAGTCACAAATTTGTTGACACATTTTCGTTGCTACAGTTTGCTACAGTGGGCAACATCTAAAGTTGTCCACAGCGGTGCGCCATTTAGAATTCAAAGTTGATTTGTCCAAAAATATGGTATGCCTTAATGTAGATAATGTAGTGGCCCCGTATCTCTCATCATATGTATTATGATAATGATTATATGTTTATTGATATTATTATATACATTGTATTATATATACATATTAAAGATATATATATATTATTGTATACATATATATATATATATATTATACATATTATATATATATATATATACATATGCATCAATGGAATTAAAATTACTTCTCGTATCTCATCATACAGTCCCATATAGTTTCCATTAAAAAAGAATGTCCATGAACATGTGAGAATGATGTGCAGCAGGCGATGTGTCATGCGGTTCAGCAGCTGGCAGAATTTTTGCCGGAGCTGGGCTTCAAGGCGATTAGGGAAATATTGGGAAAAATTGGAAAATCTGGATCTGGAAAATCTGGAAACATTTGGAAACTGGAAACATTTGGAAACATTTGATATGATCTAGGATATGGTAGTTGTATTGGTGTAGTTGGCTCCCACATGCTCCAAGTTCATGCAAATTCCATACAACGCCACAAACCGTGCGAAATTGCTACTAATCACCAAAGTAATCCACCCCGCACGCTTGTCTGAAGCTGTGTATGGGAATGCGCATAGTGCGTTCGTGTCATGTATATGGAAGGTGCTGGATTTGATACCACAAGCTCGAAAGCCTTTGGTGACTGTAGAAGACACGTGCACAGCCAAGCGGATGGACTCGGGAAAGCTTTGCGGTCGTGTCATCTAGGCTTGTTGAACCTTGCACTGTTGATTTATTTTCTTAGTGCCAGCAATATTGTTTTCTTGGGCTCAAAAATAGATCCTGAGGGCTCACATGTTGTTCCACAGCAATTTGTATGGTTGATTCCTTTAAAATGTGTTCACTTCAGTGAATATGCAATGTCTGCAATGTGTGTTGACTGGAGGGTTACTCTATTCATTGAAGCTACTGCCAGTGACTCCAAAGTTGGGAATCTCGGAAAGTTGGCCCTCGTTTTTTTCAACCGCAGCGGAACAGGCAAGGTCCTTTGAAGGAAGTCGATGTGTCCATCAATAACAGTCCAGGACCTGGGCAAAGTCCAGCTGAGAGATGTTTGATGTTAGCCATCCCCCTAATATTGAATAACTCCATGATCATCCAATTTCATCCAATTTCATGAATAGATCCAGGACTCAACCGGATGCGTTTTGTTTGGGGCTTATTTAATATTGGGAAGTGATTCGAGTGGTCTTTCATACCGGCGCTGAGTACCATCAATGAACATCATTCGACATCCAACAACTTCCAAGTTGAATGGCTGAAAGCCAACTTGTGTCAGAGCGGTAGCTATGTAAACACATAGCTGGACCGTTTGGCTATCTATGATATGGATTGATATGGTATGACAGTATGACTATACTATATAGGTATAGCTTGAGGAACTCTGATGCGTGCTGTGGTTCTTCACGTTCAGCTTGTCAAAGCAAGCTTGGCAGGTTCTACATGTGCCATGGTCAAAACTAAACCTTGGGTAAATTTATGCAAATAATATCTATATTGAAGGATGAAAAGCAATACAAATGAATCCATTGATAGGGATTTACAGATTTACATATATAACCATTTTTAAGGATTCCCACCCTGGGATGGATGAGCATACAACATATACTCTGTACATGCCAGCCTTGAAGTCCTAAGGTTTGCCACTCTACAACTCGCAGCTGCTGAAAGCCTACTCCCAACTTGATGAGTGCCTTGGATATGGCAACGTCGCGAATGTGATGTGGAGCATACTTCCACAACTGAGGTTTGAGCCGACCCTGCCATCTTTCTCAATCTACGCACACTGATTGAATTATATGAATAGTCTATTAGTCTATTAAAAAATTACTTTACTTCGTGTGATCCCCACCATGACATGTCAGGACATGTCAGGACGTATATTTGGACAAATCTTGAATATATTCTGACATTCTATCTGACATATATTCTGGCATTCTATCTGGCAATCTATCTGACATATATTCTGACATTCCACCTGGCATTCTATCTGGCATTCTATCTGGCATTCTATCTGGCATTCTATTTGTCATTCTATCTGGCATTCTATTTGTCATTCTATCTGGCATTCTATCTGGCATTCTTTCTGGCATTCTATCTGGCATTCTTTCTGACATTTTTTCTGACATTCTATCTGGCATTCTATCTGGCATTCTATCTGGCATTCTATCTGGCATTCTATCTGGCATTCTATCTGGCATTCTATCTGGCATTTTATCTGGCATTCTTTCTGGCATTCTATCTGGCGTTCTTTCTGACATTCTTTCTGACATTCTATGGTCGTGGTTGAGGTCCGGCAGGGAACACTGGGCGCGGATGGTCGCGGTTGAGGTCCGGCAGGGAACACTGGGCGCGGATGGTCGTGGTTGAGGTCCGGCAGGGAACACTGGGCGTGGATGGTCGTGGTTGAGGTCCGGCAGGGAACACTGGGCGTGGATGGTCGTGGTTGAGGCCCGGCAGAGAACACTGTGGATCGCAGGTCGCAGTTGAGCAAGGACGACGAGGACGACGAGGACGACGAGGAGGACGAGGAGGAGGAGGAGAGGAGGACGAGGCAGGAGGAGGAGGAGAAGGAGGAGGAGGAGAAGGAGGACGAGGAGGAGGACGAGGAGGCAACTGACATAAAATCTAACAACCCTCACCTGGCAGGTGGGGAAAAATGATATTCATATTCTATACATGGTTGATGAGCAGCCTGATGAAAGACGGTCAAACAAGTTTGTGTTTGCCCGTGTAGAAGCCTTGCCATAGCGTTCCTGGGATGGTCCAAATGCCAAGGAGAGTGCGACCGTTGGTGCTTCTCGTGAAGGTCAGTATTCCAACGACCTGCAGAATATTGTTCCAGTTTGCAAATTAAATGGCACAGACAGTTTTGGTTTCCAGGCCTTTTGTGCTGCTCTGACAGGTGTGGGCAAAAGGCAAGCGCGTATGTGGTGCTGGAGAGGGAAACCTGTCGTCGTACTCCTGGACGATCATGGCCCATCCGGCACGCTTACATGGACAAAAGAAAGAATTTTAGCTAGACGGATGCAGTAACAGAGAAACATCGTCGACAATATTATTATAGTGTAATGTGTGCGTTGATTTTTGACAACTGCGCTCTCTCGACACCAATCAAGATGAACATATGAATTTCAACATGCTTGAGCAAATCAGATTTAATTGTGACTCCCGGGTGGCAGCGAGATTTTGGCTGTTCAAGTGTGATTGCAGGTCGTCTATTTCCTACAGCTGGTTGGGATTCTTCCATCGCTTCAGCTGCTGTACAAAAAAAGTAGGCGCGGCATGGCGCGGCATCTCAGCGCAACTGCTGCAAGGTGTTACGATGTTGTTTTGAAAGAACTCGTACATCAGTCAGTTATATAAGTTGCCAATCGTGGGAATATCATTATAGAACATATTGGAACTGTGCCATTGCTTCAAAACATGTACGCATCGGTTTCATGCGCCGCAGGAGTCTGCAACACGTGGACTACTGGGGTATTCCCCGTTCATTTGAGACCGGTTTCCTCACCGCAGAGGACACGGGGAATGGACATCTCTGCCTAGGAATACCATGGAATACCTAGGACAATAGGAGATAATATGATGAAGATTGATGAAGCTTCAAGGTTAATTGTGGTGGTATGGAACATGAAACAGTCATGAAGCATCATCAAAGCAGATCGAACCTGTTGTTGGATGCCATTGTTCAACCATTCAGGAGGCTTGGCTTTAGATCAGGGGTCTTGGATGAAGCGATCGGGATGAGCCGAATCCTCTAGGAATACCAACAAGAAGTGGCTGAGAAGAAGATTCCGCCATGCAAAGCAAAGGCGTGAGACTCAGCTGTGACAGCTGCTTCTGATGCGTTTTGTTGGGGCAGGTGGATGATTCATGATGATTCAATGACATTTATTTTTTAAATGGGACCTTATAATGACATACATTTATATACGTGTCACTGATGACACAGGTGATCCACGAGTCCACTAGGGGTCCTGCAGATTATGGAGGCCCAGAAAATAACAATGATCCTGCATAGTTGCAATGACGCTGTTAAGCAGGATGAAAGAAGCACTCTTGCAATATGTGAAGATAAGTTAATCATTGTTAATCTATAATTCTAGTTTCTAGCTTACTTACAGCGCAAAGAGCCCAAGCATCACAGCGGCTCTTGTGTACACTATGGACGCACAAAACTTTGCACGACAGCTACAGGCAGATCTGACTGTGGTTTGGCCCTCAAGTTGAGCTGGACCCTGGGAGTGACCGCAATGGGTCACTTTTGACCTATTCCAGTCAACTTAAATTGTATGGTGGGGTTTGCGTTTCACAGCGGGACGAACAACTCTAGGCCTGAGATCGCACTTGCAAACCGCATTTTGTTCTAGAATGTTTCGGTTGGATAGTATCTTTATCAGGCTGCAATTTCACAGACTGAAGCAAGGCGCAGCTCCTATATGGCTTCGTGCGCTTCTTTGACAGGGAGTGACCTCTCCATTCCTTCGTTGACGTCTCAAGCCGGACCTACCTCTGTTCGACCATTCAGTAGCAGGGCTAGGTCACAAAGCGACAAGGTGTTATAATTCTACAAGAATTGGGACAACCCTACTGCTTTGCCATTTGCAAGAAAAGCAGAAGATGTGAAGGAGGCGTTCATGTAAGCTTAAAGTAAACCGATCCTTGGGAAATTAAATGGAGATCATCCTTCCAATCTATACCCTTTCATCCTTTTGCAGTGGAAGTCACATTAGGATTGGTCAATGGCCACTGGACCATCTTGGGAGATGAAGATTTGGGAATCCGCACAGGTACCAGTGGGGCTCAGAGGTGTGGTATGGCCGAGAGTTTGGGGGCAACACCTGATGACTGAGACCAAAACCCGCAAGAAATGAAGGTTTCATCGCACATATTCAGATCTTTTGGGTACATTCTCAGTTCGATAGTGTTTGATTTTTTTTTGTGTAAAGTAAAGTATTTTCAAAAGGGGGGTCGGGTTGCCAGGTTCGTTCCACGTTTGTTTGCTGGAGGGTGTAATTGAGGATCAACATGTGTCCAAGCTCATTCGATCGAGACAGGGAAACCAATCCGTGAAATGGCCCCTTATGTCCCATATTGTCCCCAATTTGGATCAATTTGGGAGAGAGCCATGCGTTTCTCCTACTTCTCTTGCTACCTTGGAATCCTTGGCCCTAAATCTGCGAGCGAGGCGGTGTCAATGCGACAGCCGGACCGACGAGATGTTGGTGACTGGCCTTGGCCCTGGATCCCGGGTCTTGGGCGTCAGTGACAGCCGAACAATGTTTTTTCACCATGGTTTTCCACCATGGTTTTTCACCATGTTCAAAATGCTTGCTGATTCTGAACCAAAGCCAGTTTTGACCACTTGATCTGGCTGAGATACCGTGACTTGCTTGAAGGATCACAGGCGGTTCACTGTAGATTGCATGCAGCATTGGATAAGGTAATAGCCAGCCACAGTTTATGTTTTGGCATTTCCACCAAAATACAGCTATGCTATGTGTTCAAAAAATAAATCACATACTCACCGAAAAGCCTGATACTCACAGAGAGACTCTACGCAGCTTTGAAGCAGTCATGTTGACAATCAGGCGTTTTTTTGCTGATCTTCGGGTGTGACCCATCGAACACTCCCAACCGCAGAATGGACAACACGGCCGAGCCAAATCGTGGCATGGTGGCCTCAGCGCCAGATGAGGTGGACTTCGGAGCTATCATGGAATTGATGACCTCCAAATACACCGTTGATCTGGTGGATCGGCATGTGGCAGCCATTCGAAAGCTCTGTAAGGTTTGTTGCAATGGCTTCCTGTTGCGACATTTGGAGCCGTTGGTGGAGTTACTCTACTTGTCAGTGGATCGATTTGCCAAAGGGCAAGATTTAGCACAAGCACTTTGCGATTTCACTCGGGTGGCTTCACAACCCTTTGTCAGCTGCAAGACATCTGACATGATCACCTATGGTCATCATCTACCAGCTTTCGTGAAAGGCATTGTGAGCGTTCTGACCTACACTTTGCCGCCAACAGAAGGCCCACCAGTTGAACCAGAGGCGAAAGCTCAATGGGAACACAAGAAGAACATGTCGGAACGGCTGCGCATTGAAGTGGCTCATACCTTGGCATGCTGGGCGCGCTTTGGATTGGATGAGGATAGTGTGGAGCTGCTTCCCAACCAGCCTTTGATCCAAGCAGTGGCAGATTCGGGTACTCCAAATTTGCGGATCCTGCGACAGTCCAACGTCATGGATGCAGTTTCTGCTTCTTTCAGATCAGAGGACAGCCCTGAATCCATTGTCATCACTCTTGGTGCCATCCGAGATATGTCGCTGTACAGGCCCTTGGCATGTCAGATCACCAACTGTGGCTTGATCTCCAACCTGGTTCATGTGATTCGGGTGAACTTGCTGGGCTCAGATGTCTTGCTGGTGGCTGCTGAGGTCTTGTGGAATGTCCTGGAATTAGACTGGGACGGCGCCACTGAGGCCCTTGGACAAGAGGAGGTCATTGAATCTTTTCGAGACTTCATGCATGCCGTCCTCACCAGGGGCTATCGCTTCAAGGACAAAATCTTTCGGAATGACATGATGGTACTCCTGATGTACATTTCCAAACGTGTGGAGAATCGTTCTTTGTTTGCTTCCACCGGTTTGATGACGCTGCTGCTGAGTTATGCAGTGTCTGAGAAGCGAAGAAAGGACTTGCAGGCCAGTGGCGATCTGGAGAACAACTTGAAGAGCAAGGTGTTGCCAGATCTTGACGATGCACCCAAAAAGGGCGGCATCCCCATTATCAACACCCAGGAAGATATGGAGTTTCGAACCCTTCTTTGGGGAACCCTAGCACGGTGCTGTTCTTCTGAAGATTGCGCCAAGTTGGCAGTGCAATGTGGCTTAGTCCCTTCACTACTGGAATGTTTGGATCCTGAACCTCCAGTTGAACAACAAAAATGGAGTCAGGAACAACGCCGCAAAATCCAGTTGGAGGCTTTGTCGGCTCTCTTCCAACTGGTGCAGTACATCCCAGAGGCCTTCATGGAGGCGGAAGGAAATTCCACCGTGCTGCAACTGCTGCAGGCCACACGGAGCCGAGAAGTACAGAAAAAATGTCTGCACCTTCTGCAGGTGGCCGTGAGAATGGGCAAGGCCTTTGCAGAGAAGCTGGGCCAAATCGGTGCAGTTGGAACTCTGGTGGAGTTGTTCACGGACAAGGACAATCCTATGACCTCCCGGCAGATGTGTGCCTCCATTTTGGCCACGATGTGTAAGGAGTGCCCAGCGAATGCACGAGAGTTTCGGAAGAAAGATGGCGTTGAAGCTATGAGAGATGAGGTGATCTACCGCCCTGGTGAGACCACGGACAATCACCTCTTCTACAGCCTGTGTGTGGTTGACTGCATTTGGAACGCTGTGATTGGAACTCGAAAAAACGAAATTCGGTTCCTGGATGCTGGCGGGCTTTTTGCCTTGCTTGATTGCTTGGAAGTTGCCCCCATGATCTTAAAGCGCCAAATCATCGGCACCTTGGCAGACCTTATGGAGTACAAGAAGGCAGCCAAATTGTTTACCCAATGGAACTCGCAGGTCACCATGAAAGGAGCCCTAAGATTGCTGCTGGAGTTGTGGCAAAGTGAGCAAGAAGCTGCTGGAAATTTGGCGCCAGATGGAGTCATCAAAGACTTGGACCAGCCTTTGAATCCACGACCGGCTCGGCATGATGAGGATGCCGAAAGCACCGTGACCAGTGCGAGCCGCCTTGCTGGAAAGTTCCGCCATGCCAAGAACTTTGCCGACACCCTGGGCGGTCAAAGTGTTGGTGGCCAAAGCACAGGCAGTGCCAATCGCACCACTGTGACCAAGGGCTTTGAGAGAGCATCGGCATCTGCCCAGGAGCATCAGGGCTCACAGTGGTTGACCAATGGATTTGAGCGAGACTGTCGTGCCAAGATCTATGCTGTCTTGAAATGCATCGGCTTCGAGTGTCAAGAGACTCTCAGCATTTTGGAAAGGCAACAGATGGAGTTGGTGAAGTTGTACCCCAACGCCGTGGAGCTTGAAATGTGGATCAAGGTCCAAGAAAGCCTCGCCAGCCGCGGAATCAAGCCGGTCAGTGCTGATCGACAATGGATCGAGGATTCGGTCACTGAGAGGAAGGACCAAGCAGCCTGGGTTCAGAGCATCCAGCGCCAGTTGGCTGTCGAGAGGCAGAGAGAGGAAGAAGCTGGGCTCGACCGCTTCTACAAGGACCTTCGGGGTAGAGCTCAGATCCAGCGCATGACACCATCCATTGGCTACCCAGCATCACAGCATGGTCCCAGTGAGGACAGCGATGAATGGAATCCTTCCGATGTGGACTCTCCATGAAGGCATGGAGACTGATGTAGCTAGTGAAGGTGTTTCAACGTATGTTTCACACGGTTTCACGATTTCACTTTGAGTTCGGCACTTGCTAAGCGAGAACATTTGCATTTGCACGCACGCCTTGAAAAAGAATGAAAAAGAACGCTGAACTCTGGAAGTGGTGCATGTAGCATGAACTGGAATGGCTGTGCCGCGTGTTTGTGCAGTTTCCTGGCGTCACATCCCTTGAGCTTCAAATCATCACCCAGCAACTTTTGCCAAACGCCGACATTTCAAACGAGCTCCAAGGATCACGTCATTCTTGTTGAAGCATGACATATGAAAACCAAGATGCCGCAGGTTTCGACTCTTTGGGTCTATTCATCCAGAGCCCACCATTCATGTGGAGGTCGGGCAGATGCAACATGATGTAACCATTTTGTGTGTGTGGATGTTTGTGGGATATTGATGGATATTGTTTTGATATGTTTTGATCTCATTTGACTGTGGTCTGTTGATGTTTGTTGGTTGGTTTAAGCGCTCAATGGGTGAGGTGAGAACCCCTGAGAATCCCGTGGCAGCTTGGGCAATCGTGGTTGTGCCATGCTGTGCAATGTTGACACGCCAGGACCCCATTGAATTTCGGGATCTCAATATCGTGTTGCGGCGAGAGCGGCTGGCGCAACTAAAGGAACTCAACCGGAGAATGGAACGCTGAAACACTAAAGGCTCAAGGCATCAGCAGGTATCTCAGGGATTCTCAGGGTATGACTCTTTGTTTTCGAGAGACTGTTTTTTTGGGCCCTAGTGTTTACCTTTTGCTCTTGTTTTACAACGTTTCACCATCACTTTGTGAGGCAGACCTTTCTGTAGTGGATGACTTGTATTTGTTACGTGATGTTACGTGGATTCTTGTGGGAAAGCTCCAGCCGACTCCAGCCCTCCTTCTATTTGACTTGGGCATGGTGTCCAGTGAGTTTCCCACAAATGTTCGAAAATACGGCGAATCTCCAGGATATCCATGCCAAATTGATCCAAATTGCAGGAAGAATTCAACCACGCAGTCGAGATGCTGGAGAATGGTTGCAGCCTTGAGGAGTTTCTCACCAGTCCCGATCTCAGTTGATGACTTCTATCACACTGTGATTATTAAAGTACCTAAGATGGTCAAGAAAGTGGACAAATATTTATTTCGAATTATCTTGAAATGTCCTGAAGATCTGTGTAGTAGCATAACCAATGGGAGTGCAACACATTCGTTGACACTTTCAGGATGAGTTTTGTGGAGAATCACAAGAAATGACACAGTCTTTCCATGTCTTTCCAGGGTGCACTCATCAATGAATGGAGCTTGAGTGCAGTGATGCTCTGCGAGAAGTGCACTGCAAATTGTCTGCAATCTCAACATATCTCAACTAGTGAACACATTTTCACAGCAGCATTCCACCTTGTGATATTCCTCAGTGGAATACTGGCAGGTGACCCCCGGCCCGACGTGGTGATGATCCCATATCGTATTCGACGACGTTACAAGAACAGGAGACAACAGACAACAGGAATATGTACATGGCGACATTGGCGGTCAGATTTGCACACATCTCGTAATGATGTTTTTTGATGTTTTTTGTGTCTCTGCGCTTCCATACCAGTTTAGTTTTGGTCAAATTGACAGAAGCTTTGATACCCTTTTTGAAATAAGCAGACCACTTGATAGGCTCTACAGCCAGCCTTCATACAAGTACAGTACTATTAATAGTTGTTTCTTTCCTTTTACTGTTCCGGCACTTTTAGTTTTCAACTTAATAATATGATATTATATGTACTGTATCTGTGACCTTTAGAGGTGGGCGATCTCAAATTTTAGTGCTCCACATCTATTGCTCCACATCTATCATTTGATCATCGCTTGCGCAGGAGACGACATAAGTCTCTGGAACTTCCACGGTTACCCGAGTTGAAATAAGGACGCCCGCTCCCCGGCGCAAAAAGCTGCCTGGGCAGATCAGCAGATGCGGCTGCGAACGTGGTAGGGTGATCCAAAGGGATGTTGTACATTGTACATTGATACAGCAAGTATTTCTAACTGTACCATTTGTAGGATTTTGTAGGTATAGAATGGTATAGACATAGATTCAAAATGGTATACCAAGGTTTATTTACAACCTGGAAGATGTGGACCTGAGATGACCTGAGTACAGAATCCGTGCCTAGCATATCTCTAGAGGCATTGGCTGAGCAGTTCTAAGCCATGCACAGATACGACGGATACTGTCCGAAGACCAAGCTGTTTTGACTCAAGTTTTGCAACGCGTCGCCTTGCGTCGACAGGGCTACATCATGCAAAAAAACATCACATGCAGCACATGCACTGTGTATCAGCGTAGCCAAGTTAGGTTGTGGAACTTCATGGAACTTCCAGAGGCGCAGTTGTCCTAGGTCCAGTCCTTGGTCCTTAGCTCTGCAGCCATGGCTGAGAATGGACAGAATGGACTTCGAACTCAAGTGTCGCACCTTGGCATGAATCGTTGAGGAGTGTTACCGTAGGTGTTGTGCCTGTTGTGTCATCTATCTGATCAGCTTTGTGATGATTCATGTTCCTTTGAAATCTTTGAATCAGTCAAGAGTGACACCTTCCGTTTCCATCATTTGGGACAATTTTATTGGTGCTTACATGCATAAGTCTTGATTGATCTCCACCACTTTCTTTGTGAATTGGACAGTGACATGGTAGTTGTATTCGTTGATTTGGTGACCTCATGTGTGGAAATCAACCAGTTTTTTATTGGTTCCGAGACCTCCAACAAAAGCCCTCATCACCTGAGGTGCTGGATTGCGGCAGTGCGGACACACTACTTGGTATTGCTCTTCTTTACTTTGGCCAAACACTCTGTGGATCATTCCATGCCCAATGACAACTGAGACAGAGTTTATAGTTTGGTATTCTGGTGAGGAGAGAAAACAACATTGCACATGTTGCCTGACATGGAAATAATGATCATTGTCGTGCTTATTGTCACTAAGATTGTCTACTTCCCTCGCTTGTGCTTGAGCTATTTTGTTTTCTTCTTGGCAGGGGCCTTACACTTGTAGTCTTCTTCTGAATGACTGCCTACTGTAGAAACATGTAGCAACTGTTTTCCGTGGAACTGCTGCCACAATGTGCTCTGAGAGGATCGTTTGTGCCTTTCCACTCTGCACGTGCATGGTAGACATGTGGCGTTTGGACTGAGTTTCTTTAGGCGTTCAATTTAAGAACTTGCGACTTGGTCACACGAGGGCCGTCCTACTGGATAAATAGAATTGTACCAGGCACAGTTCCTTCGACTGATTGCACGGATTACTGGCGTGGCAACAGGCAGAGCAGCAGATGATTGCAGCATGTCGCAGAACAGCTCATTTGAAAAGATGATTCGGATACGCACACAATGTGCACTTGTTTTCTTGTTCATAGCTGTACTTGCTACTCTATCCTCAGAGCAGGTTACACAGAGTTGTCAACGCATCAGATGCCTTTTACTCCAGTCAGAGCTGGTCTTTCGGAAGTGCAAAGTGTGTCGAATACGATTGATGGTTCCCAGCTTCTTCGACATCATGTTTACCCCTTGCTTGCCAAAGAGTTTTAATATTTTTAATGTGGTTGGGATTGAAGGTTGAGTTGTAACTTACAAACCTTCAGACAAGAGCTGCAATAAATCTAGCGGCATCCTTCACTCATTTTTGTCAGACCTGAAAATTGCTTTCTGTTTGCAGGGAGACCAGTCGCAAACCGACGTATTTTGGTCATCACAGACTACTTGCCTCCGCAGACACATGGTGCGGCTGCGGTCTGTGGGAGAAAACAACTTGAACACCAGAGGGTCAGTGATTCCTGATGAACTGACTGGGATACAGAAATTGCGTGTACGATGCGATGTTTCACAGTTGTGAACTATTTTCAACCAATCTATGGTATTTCAGTGTTCCATGTTACGTGTCTTCTTCGAGCTCCAAACAAGAACACCACATGTGCTTTTTGATGCAATTTTTGATGCTCAAAGACTCAAAGACTCAAAGACCCTCTCTTTTACACATGTTTACACTGCTTCCAGGGCCCAGGGCTGACCTCCAGGCTGAGGTAGGCTGATGAGCCTGCGCCAGGTATTGCCATTCGCTGTCATGCCTACGTCAAAGAGATGAGGGCTAAAGGGCACGAGGCCGGACATTCTGCTGCAGCGGAAGCTTTCCTTCCAAAAGGACCGCCACGAAAAAAACGCGAACCTGGGGAGTGACCCATTCAAGATAGCAATTAGATGATAATTAGATGTAATTAGTAAATTAGATGAATTTGGGATTTGATCAGAAAAAAACTAGGGAGTTTAGACCAACACATGAGGAATGAATGTGAATGAACCATCCAAATGGATCCAGATGGTAGTGCAGCCGGAGCCTCTTTGTGGCGCCAGGTGATTGTCTTCAGCACAGCATACGAGGCCTCCAAGGAAACCTCCTTCGACCATCCCAACATTCCAGCAGTCCCACTGGCAGGTCTTGCCACGTGAAACACCACACATCTTCACACATAACACTTCACATCAGTTCACGTAATCCAAATGTAATATGGTGCAATATGGTGCGATTCAGATGATGCAGAACTCCTGATTTGGATCAAGAATTTGAGACATGGATTGATGGCAGATGTCTGAGTTTCTGCAGTTGGTATGGCCAATCGCCTGACACCAAGAGCCCCCCCCCGAGCATCCGGAGCGCCAGGTGGTGAATCCCTTCAACCTGAAGAACCGCATTGGATACAACCCTGGAGCAGCTGCCTCAAGGGAAGGGCTGTTGTCCATGAAACGGACAAGGTAAGGTGATTATGAGTGGATTTGAGTTGATGGTTGAGAGGCATAGCATTTGACAGATATGATAGGAAATGTAAATATCTGAAACATCCCAACATTTTCCCAACATGTTCTTCCCAGGATGTAAAACCGGAAGAAACCGGAGCCATCCTTCCGTTTCACCCGGGCAGTCTCCAGCCTCCGTGAGGTGAAGTTGGCATGGTTCCTGGGTGCCCATACCTGGGACGTGGCTGAGACCTTACCTGCTTCACTTCCTCAGTCTTCATTTTTTTCGAAACATTGCCCATAGACTCATAGACTTACCATGAGGATCCATGAGGTACATCTATTTATTGTATAGATCCGTGACAGTTGAGAACCACTAAAATTGACACGAGAGCCGAGAGCCCTATAGCTTGCTGCTCCTATACTGCTCCTGTATTTCTCTATGAAATTAACTTGCTGTAACTTCCAGGAGCGCCCAATGTTGCAATTGTGCACGGCCCATCAATGGGAATGGTTTTCCTGCAAATTTCTTGGAGTGATCAGTAGATGTCTAAGCGCCTTCCATATCCTTGATTCCACCTGATACCAGACCCAAAGCGCTACTGTGGAGGAACCAACATGATGACAGACCGTTGGTTTGGTGTTTTCAACATTTAACACATGCCCATCCCAAGGGCATCCCAAGGGCATACCAAGCGGATCGGTTTGCAAGGTCCACTTGGTCTATCCCTCGCTGATTGGAACTTTCGTTCTGACCACCTGTGCATGGCGACGAATTCCTGCTACTTGGAGCAGAATTTGGGAACCAAAAATGGTGCTTTTGGCAAGACCTGAAATGAACAGCGATTCTACGTTGTATGAAGATGTATGAAGCGTACATCCGTGTACATGAGTTCTGATGTGTTCTGATCAGATTGAAAAAGTCTGAGAAAATGCTGCAAATAGCTTGCTGGTGGGCGCGCGTTTCCTGTCATTAGTCTTGGACAAGCCTGCTGGTAATGCACAGAGCAGTGTCCCTTCTTGAGGTCTACTGCTCCCACCATGTAGAGATGAACATCTTTGCCTACAAGCTTGTGCCAATCAGGCATAGTTCCAATGCGTGTTCAAAGTTTGCTGTGGGCATCTATGCGTGTGCGTATCGAATTAGAACCAACCACCTCATGGGCGCTGAGTCGTCGGTAAGTTGCAAGTGGCTGCTGCCCCGCTGGAACGATCATTCATCATCATTCATCTATGAATCCCTGACATTTCCCAGACGGTTCGAAGCTAAGTCCCTGCACCCAGTGCTGTGCAGGTGGGTGGCCTCGTTCGGCTTGAAGATGTAACTTGTGGCTGCATCGGGACAACATCTTGCTGGTGTTTTGGGGATTCCTCCAGTAGCCCATTTCATGGGCACTGCCGGGGTTGCCTATTCTCTTAGTCCAAACTACATCCCACATCCTAGTCTACTAGTATGGTATTTATAGGAGTTGTTAGTAGGCATAGGGATTGTGGATTCATCATCCTTGGATGTGTGAGGATAGTCAAAATATGTCAAAATCATTGCGACCAAGAGATTCACTGCTGCCAAGTCGAGCAGTATCGAGCAGTATCGACACAATGCCGACACCTGTCCATGCAGATGTCCACTGCACTGCAGGTATGACATCCTGGGTCTGGGACCTGCCATCAAGTGGGGCACACTCAATGCAGCACCAACTCTTTGCTTCGCAAGGGACCACATGGGGAAGGACCGACAGAGACATGGTGGGACAAGTCTTCACCAAGCAATGACCAATTTTCCGAAGAAGCGTTGGGCGAGAGTGTTTAAAGCTATCGAAATGACTGACCAGATCTTACCAGCTAAATTTCCGTTTTGCAAGCTCTGAACACAAATCAACTTTAAGCTTGGTGAATTTTAGGGTTTTGTGACAGCCATTTTGAATCTTTTGAATGAGGCTTTCTTGTTGGCAACTTGACTGCTTGTTCAGAGATGTTCGGAGTTTTTTCACTCTTTTTCATGCCCCAGGAGAATGAGGCCAAGTTGCGTCGAGTGCCATCCGGCCAGGGACCAAAAGAATGTCGAAAAATGGTTGAAGGTCTAATCTGCAAAGTCTGATGAGGAATACTTTGCTTGCTCTTCGCAGACATGAAGCAACGAAATCTTGTACTTTGTTTTGCCCTATTTGCATTATTTGCTGTTTGTAATCACTGGAGCTCTATCGCGGGGCATGTTTGTGTTCTCCAGAAACATGCAGTCCAACGAGGCTAAGTACCTTGTAGGATTCCAGACACCGTTTATCATGTTTTATCATGTTTCACTGCACAGTACCATCTTAAGAACTTCCAAGGCACTCACGATATTTTCACAGCTGTTCCGAAGTCAGACACGGAGACAGGGGGATGAGGTTGGTGGATAAAGGTCTGACATGGTGTGACCAAGTCCAGCATAATCAGATCAGATAAATGTTGCTCTTTGCATCATTCTGAATCGCTCCACATAGATTTCGAATGACATTTAGGCGGTGAGTCAAATGAAACACTTCCGCTCTGGCACGTATGGGTGATGATGGGTGAACTTTCAAGGGCAATCCATGCTGCTTCAAGTTGCTGTACATTTGCGAGTGAACCGGGGTATTCGTATCAGAGTTTTGACCCTCATGCCCATGCGTGTAAACTGAAATCTGGACAATATCATTTGAACATGTTTGAACACTTTGAACATCAATTTGTCATGACAGATGACATGCTGACATACGTCAGGAGCGTAGAGATATCCGATTAGCCAAGTTCAAAGTCGACAGCGAGGATGACAAGGCCCTCTTTGAGCCGGAGTGGTGGCAGAATCTTTATTTATAATATTTTAATATATTTTAATATAATTTTAATATATATATATATTTATAATAATATGTATGTCAATGTATGTAATAGTGATAAGTATGACAACATGTGGTTCCGTGTTCCGTGTTGCTGGTCCCACCCCATCAAGGGATGGGTGCCCCCAGACCAGCCCCCAGACTGCCCATCCATATGCTATTTGCAGCACTTCGGAGCCCCAACTCCTGTGTACTACATACTACACACCATAAACCTGTATTATATGTATTGCATATACAATATACAGATATTACACATTATATACCATTTGCATCTATTTGCACTCTCCATAGTATACATTACTATTATAATCTATTATATAATACTATAAATATATGTATATATGTATAATTATGTATACACAAAATGCATTATATGATTATATCTTCTATATAGACTCTATACTGGACATACTAAAATATATATGTATATATATATATACACCATATATACCACACATGCTACTATATATACACTATGTATACTGTAAGTATATACCGTATATTAATATATAATTACACTATATATCACTATATGTAGTATAGGTACTTTACATTTTACATACTATATTTGCTGTATTTCCTGTATTTATACTGTGTCTGTACTGTATGGTTTGCAGGTTTATGACTTAGGTTTTAGTTTTGCCAGCCGGCGTAATTGCCTAGTAATTTTGGCGTAATCACCAGCAATTCCGGCGCAATTTTTGTGTTTTGACTTTGTTTAAACAGACATTTGTAGCTCCAGCGATTTCACAAGCTTCCGGCGCAAATGCAACAACTGGCCTCCAGGAGAATTCTTGGCCAAAAGAGTTTCTAGGTAAGGATGTAGTCTACATCTGCATTGATTCTTATTGTGCGCAAGTCTTGTTCAATGGTCTGGTTGTCCACGTTTTGGATTTGGAAAGACTAGACTGTGCCAGAACCCTTCCCCAGTGCCGAGGGATGCCCGGTAGGTGATCCTGATGGTACAGCGGCTTTCAGCCGAAAAGGCATGGTTCCATGGTGCTCCATGGTGTTCCATGGTGTTCCATGGGCAAGGATGAAATAGGATGAAATATGTGCAATGGTCTTATCATGTCCACGGATTATCCCAGCACGGATCAAAGTACTATTTTTCTATTGGGATTTCGTACGTTTTGGTAAGTCGTTTCCGTTCTGAGCCACGGCCACAAGATCAAGCGCAGGTTGTCCGGCCCAGTAAACTGGCAAATGATATGTCAAGTCGCAAACAACAGACTGCTGTTGAAGTGTTAAGAAAGATGTCCAATGCTTACAACTGGAGATTTTAATATCATCCAGCCCCTTGAATTTTGGTATTCTTGGGACATTCAACTGGGTCAAGGTGCTCGTAGTTTTCTTGTTGGTTTCCAGTGACTGAAGTGTGTTGTCAAGTTGTCTTTTGGCAGGGCACCGAACGAGTTTTTACAGCTTTACTGCCAAAGGAGGACTTGCTTCTTGCGCTTTTCTTACTTTTTCCTTGGTGGTTCTGATCGCAGACATGCAGCTTGAGGATGACTTGCTGCTTGGTGTATAGGAGTACCATTGAGTCCAGAACGATATAGAAACAAAAAAAATCCTCCCAGCAATTTGATGGTTATGTACTGTTCTAATCTAATTTGTCCTTCTCTATCTTTTTGGGGGCCCAAAGAGATTCGCATCTCGCAGGAGGGCGGCCAAGGAGTAAAGGGCGTCCTGGCCATCGCTGGTGACGGCCCTGCCAAGGAGCCCATGGCAATGGATACCTCTGGAAATCCTCTGGATATTTAATAAGAAAACTGCATTATATCACTGTCATACTGCGGAATTTGTTGAATTTGGCCTGTTCGATCCTTTTCACGCTTGCACATGGATCCTAGCAAAAACTCGTATGTTTTTGCAGCAATCAGACTGCAAAGCAGCACTCTCTGGAGCGCGTCTTCCAAGTCAAAGAATGCCAGGAAGGATTGATTGCAGAAGCCACCCGCCTTCGTTTACGTGTAGCCAGATGCTAAGACTTCAAAGTGTTTCCAGGATTTCTGATGTCCATCGTTTAAGTTTATGCCTTGCCATGTTGTTGTATTTCCAGCAGTGACAGCAAGCATTTGCTGCAGGTCTTCTTGGGGAATGTGCCCCACAATGCTGGGCACTCAATGATGTGGTCAATATGGACCACAAATGACCACAATGGATTGATGCAACAAATTATGAACATAAGAACAGGTCACGTCCAATTCTGTTGGCCTACTGCGATTCAGAGAAAGACCAGATTTTTTTTTGGACATTTGTCTAATGAGGAAGATATTTCTCCAAGTTGGGGGATTGTGAGTGGGTTGACAACGACTTGTTGATGTTTGCACATGAAATAGGAACCTGACGAGCTCCAGGCAATTTATTAATTATATCACATATTACAGTATCACGAACTTCACATTTGCATTTTTACAGGATTTTACTGATAGTAGTCAAGAAATGTCTGGGCCACAATGGTGTAAAGCATGGGGTAGGGAGCTTAAATATGCTTAAATGCTCAATTTATTGCAAGTCTGCAAAAAACAATCACAGCGGATTCACTGCTCCAAGGAACTTCCACAGCTGTATCGATCTGCAGATTGCTTCGTGACCATGAGTCTTTCTGAGACATTTGGTCTCACTTGCCTTGAGGCGGAAGTGGAGTCTGGTTAGAGGAGTTGAAGGATGTTGAAGGCTTACAAGATCTTACAAGATCTTAACAAGATCGTTTCTACATTGGAGGATACAGGTGTGTGGACTGCAACATTACAGTAGTGTAGTGTACCCATACCATCCAATGGCTGTAGTTGACATATTATGATGATATCAGATTTGCAACAGAGCCATTTGGGCCATAAAGATAGAGTCGTATCTTCTGCGGAGCAGTTTTAATCTCATGGTCAATCCCAAGCACTGGCCAGGCCATGATGTGCGGCTGCCCGGCGGTGATGCCATTCTGTTCTGTCTTTGATGAAATTTGGACAGACAAGACACCAAAGGCCGGGCGGGGCCACTGGATATCACTGCAGGGCCAAGAACACTGGAAATACATACATGTCTATCCATTATTGTTTGTCGGGAGCTTCAAACAAACATATTATATTATATTCAAAATATGTCAACATTGTTGAATTCGTTATCAGCTTTGTCGTGCAGATAGTGTATAAATACATTGTACTCAACAAACTGTGTCAGTAGTCATGGCGCCGATCACACATAGCTGCCATACCGATTTCTTGAAACTATGCATTCATATATGGTTCGCGAAATATCCAAGGACGTTAATAGCCTTTGTAATTATCATCTCCATACTTCACTCATGACATTGACTTATTGGGTGGGTTTATATAATCATTGTTTCTACTTTTTCTACCAACAAAAACATAGGGACACACACACATTCCCTTCATCATCCAATTCTGGAAACCATCAATCATTGAGGCAATGGCATGCAATGGCACTATTGGGGTTGCTGTACTGGTCTCACCACAGGAGTGGCATTACAACATCGAATCGCCTGAAGAGTTGGCTGCTTCCATCGCAGCCGCACAAACGGGACGCCGCTCGCATTTCATGGGGATTTGGGGCCTCCATGGGGTACCCTATTTTCAGACAACATAGACAACTGCATAGCATAGTTGTTTTGAACTTGACCTTTTTGACTTGAGGAAAAATATAGAAATGGGCTTTGGGCTTTTTTGGTGAATAATTTGAGTGTAATGAAGGACGCTGGTGCAAAAGATAAGTTGTTTGTTGTTTATGAACGTCAAGGGTTTGCGATCGGAACGTCACAGAATGCTGGGTGAGTGCTCTCTGCCGAGCCCAAATCCGATGGTTTTATAAGCAGGATGTAAGGTACTTGTCTTTGAGACATGGAACGTCTCATTCGTAAAAGGCAAGAGTCAATAGAATTTCAGGATTCACATAGATTCGCTGACGTGTATTCTCCAACACTCTGCTGGGCAATTTTTTTTTCTCTCAGGTAAGTATCTCCAAGATCATCCAGGTGCCTGCATGAGAGCACCTGTTAGATCAAACGTGGTACATAGTCGACTTAGTCATTTCTTGGTGTCCTTCCTTGTTTGAAGGTAGGATGATGTTCAGTCTTGATTTCATGGTTGTTTGAAACCGGCGATCTGCGGCACCATTTCATCCTAAAAGCTTAGGAATCCTATGGAATCCTTACCCCACAAGAATGTATCTTTTGTTGCTTCAAGTCACGGTAGTCACTCTAGTGAATTGCTACTAGCCCCGCAACCTTGGTGCATACATGTGCATACCTTTAATTGTACCATTTGTTTCCATATCCCTGCGGGGGGGAGTCGTACTGAAATGTAATTTTTAAATTCCATTTTTGCATTTATTTTTCTCAATGATCAACATTCCTCGTCATTCCATATCATTGGCAAACAGATGAAAATTAAATACGCTTAGCTCTGGAGGAGCTAAGCACATGTGAGACTGAAGCAGCGTTGCCATCATCATACTTGCGCTTAGCTCGTCCGGAGCAAAGCGCAAGTATTTTCTAACCAGTGCCCAAGGCTTGTCAAGAAATGTTACTTACTTTAAAATTCCATTTGAGCAATTGGATCACTATCCCAAGGTTTCCAAAGTTTCCAAGCAAAAAAAAGTGGAATTCGACAGATTGGTTTTGTCCCCCCCCCCCGCTCCCCCTCTATAGGGGTAGGGATGTTTCCATTTGTTTCCACCTACCGAATATTGAATATTGAATATCCATGAATATCCACCAAAAGCACTGCAGTTCGAATGACCTGGCGAGATGCTGCCGAAGAACTTCTTGAGCAGTGCCTGGGAAGATTGGGAAGAAGGAACGAAAAGCAAAGTCGACAGATGGTCAGCAAACTTGGCAAGTTAGGTAAGTTAGGTTTGATTCAGAATGACATCTATGGATAGGATAAATGGAAATGCATGGAATCCAATATGTATCCATTAAGACATCGATCCATTGACAGTCAATGACATGGGGTGAAATGAGTGGAATCAAATATAAATGGGATGTGAGTCCTCATCCTCATGAATAATATCAATATAGGTATAAATTTGCCAAGATGTCTGGAAGCCGCCGCACTGCAATCTGTTCGCTTGGTGATGCATGCCTTGACACAAAGGTACGAGGAATGCATCAAGATGAACAAGAAGAACAGGTCAGTCTTGAGAAAACAGGAGTTGGAACAAGACGTTAGCATCTGAGTTGGCCAATGTTTTGGCCAACATTGGCCAATAGCCAGTGACTCCACAAAAACAAGCTGGAAACACGCATCTCAACATGTAACATATATCTCAACAAGTCTGAATATTGTCCAGCAACTTCTCGCCCTGGGTCGCCAGGGAGATGCTTCGTGAATTGGTTCAATTTATGGATCATTGCAGCTTGGCCGAGGATCAGACGCCAGATGCAAATATGAATGTTGAACCTTGGAGTTTGATGGAGTGATATAGTGATATTATCTAGTCTCTCCAAATTGTCACTTATCTAAACGAAGATCCTTGAAGATCTTGGTACGGATGAATTTCCAGCATGTAGGTGTAGCTTGTGACAAGTGCCTGTCCAAGAGAAGCCTATGACACGAATCTTGCTGTGACAGGTTTCCGCGTGGCAATTTGCAGCACTGCAGCGTCAAGCACTTGGAAATCATGGATGGAAGACTGCTACGCGTACCTCAAGAACCCACTGGTAGCACAGATCTTCGTGGAAGGATTGTCAAGAAAATAGACACTAATGGTGGTGAGAAGTGCAAGACACATGCATCCACGCAACGGCAGATTGCCAGACAGTCGTCATTTCACACCATGATCCATGTTTCTGTCATTGAATTCCAAGGACGTGGGTTTTGTGCAGATACTACTGGCCAGTTGGAACCTTACCAAGCAGCAAGAATTTGCTACAGAATCACCTCAGTGCATTTGGGGCGTCTTCGGATGTTGACTGCAAGGGATCTAGCTTACGCTAGCTTTGATTGATGCAGACCATGACTTAGCAAAACTCCCAAATCCAAAAAAACAAGATGCAGCCCACGAACCCGAATGCTCACACGTATGTTAATGGTACAGATGTCGAAACACATGGATATGCAGTCACGCAAAACACTGTCCTGCAATAGTTTATTTGAACAGTCTTGTACATATTTCCATTGTTACCAGTCTGCAGTGTGGAGTGGAAAGTGTAGAGTGTGGAGTGTAAAGTGTAGAGTGTGGAGTGTAAAGTGTGGAGTGTAAAGTGTAGAGTGTGGAGTGTGGAGTGTAGAGTAAGGAGTGTGGAGTGGGGAGTGTAAAGTGTGGAGTGAGGAGTGTACAGTGTACAGTGTAAAGTGTTAAGTGTGGAGTGTAGAGTGGAGAGTGTAAAGTGTGGAGTATAAAGTGTAGACGTGTAAAGTGTAGTGTGTAAAGTGGAAAGTGTGGGTGTAGAGTGCAAAGTGTGGAGTGAGGAGTGTAATATGCAAAGTGTGGAGTGAGGAGTGAAAAATGCAAAGTGTAGAGTGTGGAGTGTAAAGTGTAGAGTGTGGAGTGGAAAGTGTAGAGTATGTAAAGTGTAGAGTGTGGAGTGTAAAGTGTAGACTGTAAAGTGTAGAGTCTGGAGTTTAGAGTGTGTAAAGTGTAGAATGTGTAGAGTGTGGAGTGTAGCGTGTAGAGTGTAAAGTGTGGAGTGTAAAGTGTAGAGTTTAAAGTGCAGAGTGCAGAGTGTAAAGTGATGTAAAGTGGAAAGTGTGGAGTGTGGAGTGCAAAGTGTGGAGTGAGGAGTGCAAAATGTAAAGTGTGGAGTGTGGAGTGTAGAGTGTGGAGAGTGGAGTGTCAGTGTGGAGTAAGGAGTGTAAAGTGTAGAGTGTGGAGTGTAAAGTGTGGAGTGTAGAGTGTGGAGTGTGGAGTGTAGAGTAAGGAGTGGGGAGTGTAAAGTGTGGAGTGAGGAGTGTACAGTGTACAGTGTAAAGTGTCAAGTGTGGAGTGTAGAGTGTAGAGTGTAAAGTGTGGAGTATAAAGTGTAGACGTGTAAAGTGTAGAGTGTAAAGTGGAAAGTGTGGGGTGTAGAGTGCAAAGTGTGGAGTGAGGAGTGTAAAATGCAAAGTGTGGAGTGAGGAGTGAAAAATGTAAAGTGTGGAGTGAGGAGTGAAAAATGCAAAGTGTAGAGTGTGGAGTGTAAAGTGTAGAGTGTGGAGTGGAAAGTGTAGAGTGTGGAGTGTGGAGTGTAAAGTAAGGAGAGTGGAGTGTAAAGTGTGGAGTGGGGAGTGTAGAGTGTGTAAAGTGTAGGGTGTGGAGTGTAAAGTGTAGACTGTAAAGTGTAGAGTGTGGAGTGTGGAGTTTAGAGTGTGTAAAGTGTAGAATGTGTAGAGTGTGGAGTGTAGAGTGTGAAGTGTAGAGTGTAGAGTGTAAAGTGTACTGTAGAGTGTGGAGTGTGGAGTGTAAAGTGTGGAGTGTAAAGTGTAAAGTGTAAAGTGTGGAGTGTAAAATGTAAAGTGTAGAGTGTAAAGTGTAGAGTGTAAAGTGTAGAGTGTGGAGTGTGGAGTGTAGAGTGTGGAGAGTGGAGTGTCAGTGTGGAGTAAGGAGTGTAAAGTGTAGAGTGTGGAGTGTGGAGTGGAAAGTGTCGAGTGTGGAGTGTGGAGTGGAAAGTGTAGGGTGTGGAGTGTGGAGTGTAAAGTAAGGAGTGTGCAGTGTAAAGTGTCGAGTGGGGAGTGTAGAGTGTTTAAAATGTGGAGTGTGGAGTGTAAAGTGTGAAGTGTAAAGTATAAAGTGTAAAGTGTGGAGTTTGGAGAGTAGAGTAAGGAGTGTGGAGTGAGAAGTGTCAAGTTTGGAGTGAGGAGCGTACAGTGTAAACTGTTAAGTGTGGAGTGTAGCGTGTAGAGTGTAAAGTGTGGAGTGTAAAGTGTAGAGTTTAAAGTGCAGAGTGCAGAGTGTAAAGTGATGTAAAGTGGAAAGTGTGGAGTGTGGAGTGCAAAGTGTGGAGTGAGGAGTGCAAAATGTAAAGTGTGGAGTGTGGAGTGAAAAATGCAAAGTGTGGAGTGTGGAGTGTGAAGTGTAAAGTAAGGGGTGTGGAGTGTAAAGTGCGGAGTGGGGAGTGTAGAGTGTGTAACGTGTAGAGTGTGGACTGTGGAGTGTAGAGTGTAAAGTGTAGACTGTAAAGTGTAGAGTGTGGAGTGTAAAGTGTAGAGTGTGGAGTGTGGAGTGTAAAGAGTAGAGTGTGGAGTGTAGAGTGTGGAGTGTGGAGTGCGGAGTGTAAAGTGTAGAGTGTGGAGTGTCGAGTGAGGAGTGTAAAGTGTAAAGTGTGGAGTTTAAAATGTAAAGTTTGGAGTGTAGAGTGTAGAGTTTAAAGTGTAGAGTGTAAAGTGTAGAGTGTGGAGTGTGGAGTGTGTAGAGTGGAGTGTAAAGTGTGGAGTGAGGAGTGTAAAGTGTGGAGTGTAAAGTGTAGAGTGTAGAGTGTAAAGTTGGAATGTCAAAAAGTGCCACGCCTGCCACGCAAAACGACATGACAACCTGCTTGGAAACCTTCGAAAAGGAGATGTTTTGCAGCTTCCCCCATAGACACGGTGACGTGTCTAGAAAACCAGAGACACTTTCAGCACGTTGTCAAACAGCTTGGAATGTCACAAAGTGCCACGCCTGCCACGCAAAACGACATGACAACCTGCTTGGAAACCTTCGAAAAAGAGGGGTTTTCCAGCTTCCCCCATAGACACGGCGACGCCACAGGCAAACCAGCGACTCGAGACAAGACACGTGGATGCAGAAAAACCAGCATTTCATACGAGACTTCCTACAATTCTGACATTTTTGACACATTATCAAACAGGTTGGAATGTCACAAAGTGCCACGCCTGCCACGCAAAACGACATGACAACTTCCTTGGAAACCTTCGAAAAGGAAAGGTTTTGCAGCTTCCCCCATAGACACGGCGAACCCGCAGGAAAACCAGAGACTCGAGACGAGACACGTGGGAGCATCAAAACGATCATTTCGTACGAGACTTCCGGCGATTTTCACAGTTGGCAACATGACAAAAGGACAAGTTTTGCAGCTTCCCCCATAGACACGGCGAGGCCACGGGAAAACCAGAGACGCGAGACGAGACAGGTGGGAGCACCAAAACGATCATTTCGTGCGAGACCTCCTCCACTTTTCACATTTTGTAGCTGCAAAATCGACATTTTCCTACGAGTTTTCCTTAGAACCTGAAAATTTGCAACCTCAAAATCGATATTTCGTGCGAGGCTTCCGTCAATTTTCAGCACATCACACAAAATGCCACGACTGCCACGGAATTTGCACCTTGTCACCACTTGACGCAGCCCTGCCAATGCGATTTGCAAAAAACACGCAACAGGACACGTCTAAAGTGCTGCGCCTGCCACGAAAAATGACGATAGACACGTCCAAAGTGCTGCGCTTGCCACGAAAACTGCAACACATCCTCTGACAACGTCACAAAAGTATTGCGCCTGCCACGCAAAACGACTTTCGACACGTTCCAGAACACGTCTGAATGACACGAAGTGCCACGCCTGCCACGCGAAACGAAGCAACGACACGTCTGCAAACCCCAAAAAGGACCACCTCTGCAGAACTTCCCATAGGCACGGCCATACGGGGATCGCGCGAACGGTTGCGGACGGTTGCGGATGCGGAAGCAACGTCGAGCGAACACACCCTCAATACCCCCAGACCCCCAGAGTGAAACGGGAACCCTTGCTACGCATTCGGGAAAAACTGCACGTTGTTTATATACAAATAATATAGATAAATATATAGATATTATGTATGATGCATTTACCAATAGATATACAGTATACATACTATAATACGTATATATATATATATTATACACGTAAACGTACTCATTTTTGTCAGCACAATTCTTTCCTGGCGGCGACCCATGCCGCGTGAAGCCACCTTACTGTGAAAGCCTAAGTCCTCACCGTGACAAGCGTCCCCAGTAACCACCAGCTAACTCTGCCTTTACTAGTAGCATCTAGTAGCATCATTGGCATCTGACTGGCATTGAATCTTTTAAAGAAACACTCGAACGGCTTAGGCAATGAAGCGTTTCGTCAGAGGTGTTGGGTTGGAGACTCTCGTACGTTGATCTCGTTGAAGTGAACTTTGGGATACTTCACCGCAGCGTACATGTAGTGTGCTAAATATTTTGACATGCTGCGCTGAAGATGACGTCACTTAGCATCTTGCGGGTCTGACAGCAGCGGCCATTTTTCCGAAGCAAACTCAACGCAGAAGCAGTGGTCTTCATATTTCTTCATTATATAGACCTATTCAAAGCAGGTTGAAGGGTATTTGTTGCTTGTCACTGGGTCAGATCTGCGACCTAGAGCTGATCCAGATGGCCAATCCAAATAATCCAAGAAAGCCCTCGAGCAACAGCTCTCTTCATGTAGCTGGGGCTCCTGATGGCTGGCTACAAAAAAGATGCTTGAAGGTTGCAGAGCATGGAGAGCACGGTTTTGCTTCGCCACACATCTCCAAGCAGCCATATATAAAATGATTTTACATACCAATAAGATTCTAAGACATTGCATTTCATACACAAAATCACTCATACAGTTCTTTGCCGACCCTAGTTTGTTTCAACGCCTCGTTTGATCCTTCAACTTGAGTCCGTTTGTGCCATACCTGGCTGCAGCCTGTGCAGTAGTTCGCGGGAGCTGAGTGGGTTTTGCTTTGCTTTGCCATGGCGAGGGCCAAATTGGTTTCATTCTTTGTGGCTCTTGCATATGTGGAAGCTGGAGAGTGGCCTGGCGTTCTTTCCTGAATAATGAATATTGATATTGTCAATATCTATGATCTATGAATATATTGTTTCCTATATGTGTTCTTGACGTCTCGCCTGTCACAAGAGCTGAGTGAATTGTTCGCTTGCATTTTCACCTGCCTGACTTCTTCCTATTACTTCTATAGACGTTGGATGCGAATGGGTTGTACATTCATATTAACGCAAATGAAGGGGCTTGATATTCAAAGTGTCCTTTTCCTCATCTCATTCCTTTGTCGTATGATGTTTCGACTGCCAAGTTTTGAGTCCAGAAATCCAGAAATCCTGAGGTCAGGAGCATTCTTGCCAAAGACCAACAATTCGATCAAATCAACTGTTGTGCAAGGCTCTGGCATCTCTATAGCTTCAGCTACTTGGTCTCGGTTTGAAATGGTTGGCACCTCTTGTGGCCTGGATGGCCGACTTTTTCCTCCGGTTCTTAAACGTGTTTGAAGATTTTAGTGTCCATTGATGTCCATTGATGAAAGATGTGAGAAACTTCAATGATGGGAAAGATGGGTACAGGTCAACGATTGGACATCCATGAACTTCGCGTGTCAACGTTCACAGCCTTGGTCTTCATCCCCAGAAGCCCCGTGCAGCATGATAACACTGTACCATACGGTACCGTAAAAGGAGCAGGAGACATACCGCCTTGACAATAGTACAATAGTCCAACAATCTAGTTCTGCCCCAAAAATGTGTGTTCTACTGCTAACATGTGATGCAGACTTCTATATTTCATGCAGCCTGGTAGCCACATTCACAACTAACTACAGTATGTTACAGTGGTATTTGGTTTTGCCTCAACATCCGTTTGATGTGGTCACCGCGTTTGATGGATTGAGATACCACTCAGGAAAGAAGGACGCAATCTGAATCTGTAGAGAAGCTTCCAGATGTTATTTTTATTGGAGACTTCCTGGATATGGCAGGCACCCATTTGGGCGTGCGAGGTTGGAAAATTATATAAAATTCTGGAAAATTATATAAAATTCAGGATAAGCAGGATAAGCCATAGCGCAGCCATGGCAACTGGAATCTGGACATAGGTTGCAGGAAAGCAACTTTTGGTCCGACTTTGTCTGATTCTTCTGGATCAGAGAGTGGTCCCTTGAATCAGTGTAGAACAATAGAATGTAAGATTCCTGTAAGATAATGTTAGTAAAAGATAGTAAAAGGATGTTGAACCCATGGGATCCATGGGCCTACGCACCCATTGCCCTGCCAGGCAAAGAGATTGCCAAGCAGACATTCCATCTTTGCCTTTAGCAGCATTTTGTTACTTTTGTTGCATTCTTTCGGAGTCTATTTTAGCTCAGCTTTCAGTGAATTCAAATGAAGACAGCAGTCTTAGACATTCTTTGACAGTTTCGCTGTATCCATCTGTGTCCGACGTTTGGAATGTTTGGAATGAGGATTGCATACATTCCAGCACGCAAATACTTGGATGCTGTGACCGGCTCATCGGCTTTCTCAGTGCAGATGGCGGGATTGGCATCGTGGCACCTGGACTGCCTTGTGGACACAGCTGGCCTGTTGCTGATTTGGAGATGGATCATTAACGGCATCATTAATTACGCGGAAAATTGGATGGTTAAGCTACTGTTAGTACTACAATTTGACCACTTTCGGTATCCCGTTAAGCTAAATTAGCTCACATTGCTCAAATTCACATACACTTACTCACCTCCTTAAAGGCGACAGCACTTCTACGATTTTCTGTGCCGCACGAGGTGCTATGACCTTGACTACTTCAAGAGCACATGGCCAAATGGATGGGCTGGAGGTTGGGAGTTGGTGGCAGAATATGTGGCTTGGAATCTGCCTGATCCTGGAGTCATGACTTGTACCAGTGTCCATTGTCGTTGTTGCCTTCAAGTGCCGGGAATGGCACTCTGTATCACAAACACTTAATGAAACATGCACTATTTGAGCTTGCATCTGAATCTGAATGAATGATGCTGATGTGAACATGCTGGGATGAAAAAATATTGAATCGAACTGCAACATCCTGACACTAATTGATGGGATCATCTGGGAGTCTGGGATCCCTGTATTTGCAACCCCTTGGACATGCAGTATTCGTAAGGTCAACGACACTGAGTCTTTGGTCGTGCCTGGCCATGATGTGGTGGCACTGTTTGCGAAAGACAACAAGTGTGCCATCTCTTTCAGTGGCACTCATGGCCTTGCAGATTGGTCCACGAATTTCAATGCGATGCTTGGAAGAAGTGGGACACTTTCAGTCGAAGTGGCGCTTTGTGCTTTGTGAATTCAATCCTTCTAGAGGAGATATTGATGAAGATGAAGGAGTGGCTGAAGCAGCAATTTCCAGTTTTGATTACACGTATTGATGGAGGCTTGAGAATCCCTGGAGTTTTGCAAAGCACCCTTCAAGTTGATGTGCGCCTGACCAAGTGCCATGTACTGGAGGGGATATACACATGTATACACTTCAATACTCACACTTACGCTCTCGCACTCAGGAAGACAAAAGTGAGCTTGCCAGAATGCGGCCTGTTTCATGCGCATGAAGGCCATTGAATTCCTGAAATGGAAATGATTCAAATAATTGCAACTCATGCATTATGTGCGCCTACTGTTGTGATCTGTTGTGCCCAAGTTGCTGATACGGTGCGGGTAGTTCTGTCAGAGTCAGAAGCCACACATTCGTCTCTCCCACAAATTCTCCATATTCAGGATTATTCAGGTTCAGGTTCAACTCTCCATGCCAGTGCCTTATGCTTGATGTTCCACTGCGCTTCCCAAACATCGTGCTGCATGTGGGGGGTGGATCAAAACCTATGGCAGATATGGGCGAAACGAACCGGTATTTTGATCCATGGTCATCAGCGATGTTGGCGGCTAGTGTGGGGTTGCAGGTTTCTTCGAAGTGTTCCTCCAGTTCCTTTTAAACGAAGCGTGGACGGATGAATTCGAGCCATACCTCGAGAACAACTGCAGTGGTGGGATCTACACAGTGGGACACTCACAAGGCATGGGCACCGTGTTTGCGCCTGGTTCGATATGCGGAACTTTATATGAATTGAGAATGATCTCATCAATTTGTGACCCACACCATGACTGGTTTGATATTTTGTGAATTGTGTGTAAACATTTGCCGACATCTTGGAGAAGCCGCCGTTGGGCCCACAGTCTACCATACTTTGGGTGTTTAGAATCTTTAAATTCACTATTCACCAGAGGACAACCAATGTCTAGCTCAGGCCAAATAGTCAAATATGAGACAGGCATGGCATAGCATGGAACGATGGATAATCCTAGGATATCCTAGGTATTTTTTGGGGGTTGGACAAGACATCTGAAGTGCTGGAAGGCGCTGCAGTTGCAGAGATCTTCGCTGCTTGCATCAACGCAGCAGGAGAGACCCTCACATTGCCCGATTTGGTTCGATGGGGAGACTCAGGTTCACATCGCACTGGCTGAGATGTTGGCGGTGTTTTCCTATGACCAACGCCGTTTTAACCTCTACAGAATCAGGAACGTTAGGTCCTGGAAAATGGTGCGTTTTAAACCCCTGCTTTGTTTAGGGGTAGCTACCCAGTGTCAACGCTTTCAATTTTATAGAGGACCTTGGGGTCTCTGATTCTATAGAGATTTCATGTTGAATACAGCACTGAGTACTAGTCAGCAGAGAGTCTTAGGGACTGCGATTCTATAGTGGGATATGTTCTCTTTGGATGTATGTCATGTTCTTCAATTCTATAGAGAAGTATTGGCGGAACAAAATGGAAACAAAATGAAACAGAGCGACTTTCAAGATCTTTCAAGCATTTTTCACCAGTCTATAAAATCGAAGAGGTTGACAGTGAACACTTGGAGCCTTTGAGCTTTATAAATTTGGGAATGCATAAGGTAAGGTAGGCAAGAGCAACTGGAGCATTCAGGTCAGCTGTCAATGAATGAGACTTGGGGAGCCTGATTTTATAGAAGGCCAACTAACCCCCCCAACCAAAAAAAGGCTCTACGAGAGTGACTTGGCGGCAGCTATTCTATAGAGAATGATGCTCATAAACGACCTCGGTGACATCGATTCTATAGAGATTGTCAACTTGAAAATACCTTGGGGTCTCTGATTCTATAGATGCATTTTCAGAAAGAGGGTCAGCGTCTCCAGAATTATCACTATAAAATTGTCAACACCAACACTCTCACTTAATTCAAACGGTAAGTTCATCGCAGTACTGCTGTGGTGTGCATAATTTGGGCTGAGAAAGCCAGGCAAAGATAGGCAAAGGATCAAGGAGAAACCATTCAGAGTCCAGAGATTACTCAGGTCATAGTTTTCTGCATCGAAGTTGCTTTGCCTCCCTTTCAATCCCTGGTGGTTATTAACAAGCCAAAGCTTGGCATAGTTGTGGTAGCAGGTACATTCTAAAATATTCTATAAATATAGGTCATAGGTGGATGAAGATATAGTACCAGTCCATGCATTGGATTTTTTTGAAAATGAAACTCCGTGATAATAGCTGCCACGATGACCAACAGTATTTGTGTGGCTCGTGGCATTACAACTTCTGGTATAGGGTTTAAAGGTCGATAATCATTGACTCCTGATCTGATGCTAAGGAAAGCTGGTGCACGCAGGTGGTGTTCGCAACACAAATGTTGAAGTTTCAGGCCTGAAAACGGGGCAGGGGTCGGCATACCGTAGGTCACTCATATCCGCTTTCTCAAGTATGGAAGCATTCACGATTCTTGAGATTCTTGAGGCGGAGTTGTGTCATGCATTCTTGCTACAAGCTTTTATCGGGTCGTGTTGTATCATATTTGACAAACATTGTCGGAGTGTAAAAGAATGTAAGAGATGCAAAAGTGAGCAATCCATTGCATGTTTTGCTTTTATTGCTTTTTCGGGAGCCATCCGGAGCCATCCGGAGCCATCCGGAGCCATCCGGAGCCATCCGGAGCCCACCGAGACGCGCCATTTTTGTCCTGGTTGGTTGACCGATTGACCGATTGGATATTGATTGCTGAGGAATCTACACGCTTGCTGGACCTGCACCGGCTTGGACGGTCTTGACCAACAAGTTGGATCCCAACGGGATCTTCCAAGGTGTTCGTTACTTCAACCAGGAGACAGCCGGAGACAGGGAACTGCAGCGAAGTTGAATGATCATTGCATTAGCATTAAAATCATTATATTATTTCTATTGGCATGGCATATGCATAGCATTTGCCACGGTGTAGTAGTGTAATCGAAGGAAGTTTGGAAGTCAAACGTCTGACTATTATGGACAGATGCAGCAACAGTGGTGAGAAGAGTCAGAGAAGAGAAAAGGTCAGAAGAGAAAAGGGTCAGAGCAGAGAGGGTAAGTAGAAAGAAGATCAAGGTGCGCTAAAAGGTAGAAAAGTCCCGAAACACCGTGTTTTTCCAAGTCCAATGTTTTGTGATTTTTTGTGGCTCCGAAGGGTCGAAATGTAGCCTCGCTAAAGCGGCAGATGCAGAGCCATCTGGTCGGATGAGAGATCAGAAATTGCACGCAGCTGTGGCGAAGCACGTTTTGAAGTCAAAATGTTATGTTAAAAACACATCGGGTTCGGAGCACTTTTGGTAGTCGAGTTGTGGAAAAAGTGCACGCCGTTGTGGCGCGAAGCATATTTCCACGGCAAAATGTTAACAACACCTCAGTGTTGGAGCACTTCGGTACCTTTGGAATGTTGAGTTGTTGAAAAGTGTTCAAGACACTGCGGGTTCGGAGCACTTTTGTCAGTTGGCATGTTGAAATAGTGCACGTGGCTGTGGAATGAAGCACATTTTGAATTGAACATGTTCGCCCCAACCCGGACGTTGCTCCACACTTACAGTCATCATGACCATAATCACATTACAATTCGCCACCCCCTCTGAACAATATTTTGACTGGGGTGAAAAAACATCAACTTTATCTTCATGAGGGGTCAAAATTCGCCACCCCTCTGAATATGTTGGTTGGGGTAATAACATCAACTTTATCTTCATAAGGGATCGAAATTCGCCACCCCCTA
>CAMXCT020001584.1:0-57500 GCA_947184155.2 Cladocopium goreaui | reverse complement strand
GACAGATAGATAGACAGGTAGACAGAAAGCTAGGAAGATAGAAAGATAGAAAGATAGGTAGGTAGAAGATATCTAGTTAGAGAGTTTGATAGAGAGAGAGGGAGAGACAGAGACAGAATCAGACATAAGAAGACAGAGGAGAAAGGGAGACTCAGAGACGCAACCGCCTGTCAATCCGTCAATGTGTTCGCTCTGCCATCCATACCTCACGGCAACAAACTTCCGCGGCCGCCTTGTGCGGTACCATGTCTTAGTGTAATCGGCAAAATCGGCTGCAAGGTTGGTCACACGACAGGTTGATTCTTCGAAAATGTTTCGTGAGAAGTTCACTGTTGATGGTTGGTGTAAATATGCGAAGATGCGAAGGAACCTCGGTGAACAATGCGTGGGATCTCCAACTGGTTGCTTTTTTTGGAGGACGCTTGGTCATTTGATCCAGTCCCTTGGAACCTTGGCAATGCCGCGGGATTGATGTATATCATGCAGTGTGTATTTTTTCAGATATCGTATTTTTTAATTTGATATCTATGATACATACAATATGATTATATATATAATATATATATAAATATTTCTTTATTTATTTATGTCTTTATTTGGCAGTCGATCTACAGGTCCTGGTATAAGGAGCTTTAATTGCGAAAGCCGTGCCTGTTATGTTGGAAACCCTCGCGAAAGTTTTTTTCGACTTCGCGAAAGATTTTTTTCGCGAAAGTTTCGCCAAAGTTGGATACTATGAATAATTAGATCATGGTATACATTATTTGGTACTGCCTAACGTTGCTTTCTGAAGTCTCAAGAGACAACAAGCTCCAAATGCCAAGCTTCCAACAGTGACGATTTGTGAGAGCCACTCCCCTGGTGTTTGGTTTTCCTCCGATGCGCCCCCTGCTGATGGGTGGGGCCTGCGGATAGGGGTATTTTCGCGAAAGTTCCGCGAAAGTTCTGCGAAGGAGTGGGCGAAAGTCAATGTGCATTTTGAAGGGAGTGGCCCAGTAAGCCTTGCAAAAAAATGCCTAATCAGCAACAACCTGTCCTGAGAAGGGGATTCCGTGATGCTAGCTGCATGTTTACAAGGCTATCAATAAGTTATCCGCGATAATTTGATGTGATTTGGCAGGTGGTGAGTGAATCTTTATAAGAGGAGTTGTTGCTCAACATGGGTTCCGCGAAAGATTTAACCATGGAGTTCACGAAAGATTCGCGAAATAAAATTTGTTTATGCGCGAAGCATGGCCGTTCCCGGAAAAAAGGAATTTTGATCAACCATCATATATACGTATGCTGTATAACCGATATATAATATAATATAAATATATATATATATGTGTGTGTGTGTATATCCAATGTTTGAAGAGTTGGGCCTTTTCCAGCCCAACACAATACTTTCCGCGGTGATGGGAATGGTTCGAAGGTGACAGCACATGGCAGGGTGCCTCCTTCACCAGAATTGGCAGGGCTGGCCGATTTATCTTGCTCCAAATACATTTTTTTTCAAAAAATATATATATATATAATTATGTGTATGTATATATATATATATACACCTTATCACAGACCTATTTGAGCCCGACAGAATTGCACTTTCTAGACGCAGGTGTCTTCAATCTTCTTGATTGTCTCTGAATGTCATGGTTTCCACCACAATGCCGCAGGCCCGGAGATCAAAGAGAGAGAGAGAGAGATATATATATATATGTGTGTGTGTGTAGTACGGCCAAAACTCTGGTGTACTACTTTTGTACAGAGAGTTCTCCGGTGTCTGGAAAATGCACAAACCGCTCTGTAGCGATAGGGGCCCCCAAAAAAACAATACCTATAATTGTGCATACTGTCCTCATATGAAATTGGTTTGCACAAAGTTACGTACATGCAAGAGGCTAAATTAGCGATACCCTTATCGATACATTGGCGATACCCATTTGTTCAAAAAGCAACCCCAGACCAGACCACAAATATGTTGTTCCTTTTTCCTTGCCTCTTTTTCCCTTCCTCTGTCCTTACTCCTTTCCTTTTCTCTCCCTTCCCTCTTCCCTTCCTTTTCTTTTCCTTTTCCGTTCCCTTTCATTTCCTCTTCATTTCCTTTCCTCTTCTTCTCCTCTTCCTTTCTTTTTCTTTTCCTCTTCCCAATCCTTTTCCTTTCCTCTTCCTTTTCCTTTCCTCTTCCTTTCCTTGTCTTTTCCTCTTCCCAATCATTTTCCTTTCCCTTTCCCTTTCCCTTTTCCTTTTCCTTTCCTCTTCCGTTCCTCTTCCTTGCCCGGGGGCTGGATAGCGATAGGGCCCCCCAAAAAACAATACCCAATTTTCGGGAACCAAGCGAAGACAATGCGTTTTGACAACGGCTCATATATATTAATATTAATATGAATATTGATATTAATATTTTTCATACCAAGGCACAACACCTTTCTGCTGTTTTTCTGTCCTCAGGGAGATTTGGCAAGTGCAGGTTGTAAACGATGTCACAAACCTTGTTGGTGTCTTTTTGCAAACAATGCATTTCGATCAAACCGTATTTCGTTCCTTCCATGATTGAATACATGCACATACTCATATGAGTTTATTTGATTTTATTTGATTTTGATTGTGTATACATCGTATATGCATGATCGATGATTCTGGGTGTCAGTGCAACCTGTGATGCACTTGTCTGTGGCGTCAAACCCATCTGCAAGGATGACATATCCCAGGGGAATGAAACATGCAAAATATGCTGCAGTAAAACTCAATGACCATCCTGAAGAGTACGCTGCTCATACAGATGATGCCGTCAACGTACCGCGTGGCTCGGAGTAAAGTGACCGATGGTGACTGAAGAGAAACATCAACATGGCATGGTATTAGATGACCTGTTCGGTTTGGGAGTGGGAAAATTTCTGTTGATTTGCTGCAGTAGCGGCAGTAGCGGTTGTTTCTAGATCTTGACTGGATTCCAGAAAAACACGGTATATTTGTTTTACGATCAAGTGTTGACTGTGAGACAGAGAGCACTTGGGGCATCTTGACTTCGCATCCAAGGTTTTCCATCATTTGTCCCTGAGATCTTTCAGCACCTTCCACCTTCCTACATGCAACGGCTGATGAAGGGAACTCGAAAGGCAGAAACTGAGACGGGCCAAAACACCATCTTCACGTGAACATGGATGGGTCTGGAAATATGATACCCATATGATACCCCAAGATCCACTGGTTTATCATCATTTTCCTGATTAAAGTAGCATAAAATATTTGGCCATTCGGGCGGTACACCCCATATGGCGGGACAGCTGCACCATGCCGAGGGAAAATATGTAGAGACATGTTCAGGGCATGCAAACAGTAAATGTGATTGCTGCACATGTTCTGACCGATTTCTTTGATATGTGGATAATTGTAGATATAAATTGTAAGCATGACTATCATTGCATACTATGAAATCGACATATACTTATGTATATATATATATACATGTATAATTATACATATTATTTTGCAGTTATAATTTAATACAAGATGCATAACATGGTCTCAACAAACATCTCACAGCTCGCAGGCGACTCTGAAGATCCAGCGCGCTTGGGCGCTGCCAGATCGCACCAACGCCCCTTTCAACAATCCAAAGCCAGATCCATACGTGGTGGTCGATGCCAAGAACCGCATTTGGGGCGAAGTGTATCGTACCGAAACCAAGAAAGCCGCAACTGATCCTACATGGGATGAGAGCTTTGTTTTGGAGAAGCAACTTGGGTGAAGCTTTGGACAAGCAGCCTGTTGCACAAAGTAAAGAATGTCATGCCTTGATAGGTATCGTACGTTGGCTTCTTTTGCTGCAGCACCCACTGATACCTTCACTTTTGTTTGTCCCCCTGCATTTGTTTGTCACACTGTTTATGATTTGTTACTTTTGCCACCATTTTCATCTTCACCACTTTCAGATGCATCCCATTTTTTGTTGCCTTAGGTATGAGCCAGGAGATGAAGTTCAGGTGACTGTGTTTGATGAACAGCACCCCTGGGGACAAGATCAAAAGCTTGGGAGTGTGATCCTGAAAAATTTTGAGCCTCAGGGCTTTGAAGGCTGGCGGCCACTGTATCATGGTGCCTGGCTGAAGGTTGCCATATTCATGTCACCTGTGGATTTTTAAATGAAGACGCACGACGAAGTCAAGCAAGCAGACGCGACGAAAGCGAAAAAACGGGAGAATTTGACCAATTGCCTTGGTTGAAAGAATTTTGATTTGAATTGAATTGTAATGAATATTGTTGACTTCTTTGCATGTTTCCGATGTTCTCCAGGAGGAAGGAAATCAATATTGGTTTGAACAGGTTTGGTTTCAATTCCTTTCGTCAAAGCTAGTTCCTTAGCGAACAAGTTGACCAAACTTGTCAACTCGCACTTTGCCTACTGCACGCCGTACTGCTATTTGTTTGAACTCAGCTTCGGTGTCACTATAGATGCACGTGTAAATTCAATACAGTCTTCGTGCAGGAGTGACTGACAGCAGGATACGAGAGAGCCTGAATAGGACCACACGGTGACAGGAATGACAGGAATAATTTCAGGTCCACGTCAGAAATCATCAAGGAACATTTGACGATCATCTCACACATTTATGTCTGTAGTCCCTGTTGGGCAATCGCAAGGTGTTTCTCGCAGAAACATTTTGAGCAGGTTGCGCTCCGGACCGGGAAGCAAATTCAATGTTAGTATCTCAAGAAAAAGAACTACAATCGAAGATTAGAGAGTACCAAGGCAGGATTGCGTGGGGGGAGCCAGAAGAGAGAGAAGAGAGGCCCAAGTTGGCCCAAGTTAAGATTTATTTATTATATATAATATATAATGCTATTTATTACCAGGACGCTGAGTAATTATTATCAATCAAGGATCCATCCAACATGTTGGTCGACCAACATGGTTTCACGGTTCAAGAACACCATCTCCACGGGTCTCAGATGTTTAAGTCATTTCAATTCTACGTTCCTGAGCACCAACCATACTTCATGTCATGGCCGAATAGACATAAATACATATATATATATATACAAAACCTATACATACCTGGAAAGCCATGAACCCATTTTTTGTCAAACGGCCTTAACCATTTCTTTTGGTCATTATTGCTTTGATCGTCTGGAGCCACTTGTGTGAGAGTTGCTACGGCTTTTTACAGCCTTTCTCTAACAAAATATTGAAAAATACGGTTTTGCTGCGGGTAGGACTGCAATGTTCTTTTGATTCGGCTTTTTTTTGCCATTACGGGCAAAGAATATTTTGCCAAAAAGAAACTGGTCGTTATTGCTCTTTCCCATGATGACCAGAGAATTGTGCGTTTTTGGCTGTCCAGGTACATATTACTATATATATATATATTTATTTATTTATATATATATATATATCTGTATTTACATAATGTATATATTTATATATATAACGTGTATATATATATAATGTGTATATATATAATGTATATATATATATATATATATTATGTGTATATATATAATGTATATATATATATATTATGTATGTATGTATGTATGTATATATATATATATATTATGTATGTATGTGTATATATATGTATATTATATATATATATATTATGTATATATATATATTATGTATGTATGTATGTATATATATATATTATGTATGTATGTGTATATATATATATATGTATATTATATATATATATATTTGTAAATATACATATGCCCGCTATGGACTATAGATCTATGAACTCTTCAAGAATCGGATCAAAGATCAAATCAACCTAATGTGTCATATCGCTGTCAGATTCTGTCCGTTGACGCACCGGAGACCGACCTGGAAGCAGCCACAGAAAAGTAGCAGCGGGCGATCCACCACTGGGTACACCACTATGGGCAATTAAAATGTGGGACCCATGAAAAATTGCATAATGGGTGCTTCAATTTGTTGCCTCAAGAGTAGAAATCAATTTAAATATATGAAATTTGAATGTTTGGAATCGAAGAATATTCAATTGCAGCTTCATACTGATGTCCACATAATATTCAAACATATGCAAACTAGTTTCTGATTGGGTCTGAGATTCTGTCCTGCAACATTTTCAGAGCCGGAAGATGAAGAGAATGGGTCGGACAACTGCTGATGAGGAAGAACATGGAAGAATAGTGCTGGTGACAGATGAGATGTCTCTCCGTCCATCTCCGTCCCTTCTGTCTCCTGTCCCTTAGATTCTCTACTGGAGAAACTAACCTCTGAAACTGTTCAACTAATCTTAGCCCACCAGCAATTCTAAATCCTATTTCAAAGCCACACATCAAAGTATTTAAGATGGTAAACGCTATGGTGCCAAGGTTTGAATGCTCTTATTCTGTAGAAATTCTGTGTGATGGAGTGATGGAGAATATTATGTTACTGGCTCCTTTGTGAGGCCTCTTGCCGAGCGAAAAACAGCAAATCAGTGAAAATCTGTAAAGGGCAAACCACACGACAGTTTGGCTAGCCTTGACGTTGCCATGATTCGCATATGTGCCGCTGTGTCTGGAGAAGTCATTGCGGTCATTCAAGCCGAAGACTTTGAAGGTACTGTGAAAGCACTGAAGCTTTTCTTGGCACCCAGGCTGGACTGTTCCAGATTCCGTCAGCGGCTAGTTTCCCAAGATGGTTTGGAACTTTGCGACTATGCCCTGGTTTTGCCTCCTGCGAATTTGCAGATGATTCTCTTGCAGCTCAGGCTACCTGATACCAAGGAGCAGGAGCAACTTGTTGCGGCTTGCAATGCAAATGAGTTCGATCTAGTTGAATGCTTGCTTTCCCAACCGCTAGATCCGAACTTGAAAGATGAGTTGTCCGACTGGATGGCGCTCCACTTTGCAGCATGGCACGGAAGCTTGGAATCTGCCTGCTTGTTGCTTGAGGCGCGCGCAAGCGTTGACGGAGCAGCAAACGGACCAGTTGGAGCAGGTGTAGCGCCAATACATTTGGCAGCTGAAAAAGGTCATGTCGAGGTAGTTCGCTTGCTGCTTGATGCCGGGGCGAACAAAGACAGAACGGCCAATGACGGTTCAACGCCGTTCCTTTTGGCAGCTCGGTTTGGCCATACAGAAGTTGTTCATTTGCTGCTGAAGGCTGGAGCGAACAAAGACCAGGCTACAACAGACCTTGGCGCGACGCCACTGCTTTTAGCAGTGCAGCACAGCCACTTGGAAGTCGTCCGTTTGCTGCTTGAGGCCAGGGCAAACCAAGACAACAGGGCAACAAAACTCGGGGGACTCAGGGGACCCGGATTGTCCCCATCCCATGTGGCAGCTGTGTGTGGCCATTTGGAAATCGCCCACTTGCTGGCTGAGGCTGATGCCAACAGTTGTTTTTGGGGGAGTTATCATCAAACCCCCAGAAGCAAGGAGTTGGGGCCCGGGCCTATCGATGAACTGGGTCAAGCTGCGCTTGTTAAGCCTTCAAAAGTGTGCGCTGGTGGGCAGCCAAGCGCTCCGTAGTGCAAACAGAGTGGAAAGATTGGTGCTTGCTCGGGTTCCCCAAACTAGTTTCCTCAAGCTATTGGTATCTTGGTTTCGGCTCATCTCGCGAGTAGACTCCGTAGAATAGGTCAGAATGATCTTTGAATATGGAACGGCCAATTTAGTTGTACATAGACCGGATGCATAATTAGTCAATGCGGAGTGCACAGTGTCTGAGCCCATGTCCAATTTGCATCAAACTTGACAAGAGACCTCCTTTCTTGCATCATCTAACATACATCCTCAACAGCTTTTTCGAGCAAATACCCCTAATAGAATCTCAGCTCCAGATGCTCCAGTGAGCCCAAGGTTTTCAGTGAGCTCAACACGTCATGTTGACACCAGCAGATTCACGATTTCCCAGAAATTTCAACGTTGTGTCATATTGAGTAGCTACAGCCGTGGGCCATGAGCGAACGGCTGACGCAACGGACGGTGTGCAGGGCAAAGTCGCTGCAGTACCTTGGCAGATTTGGCAGTGGATGGTAGCGTCTGGTAATGGAGCTGGGGTTCTGATAGATGGGCTCCAGAAATCAACAACTGTTTGGTGATTCTGAATGGATATGGATCACATTGGGTACGTACTTCAAATTGACCATTTGTAGTATTATAAGATGTTTAATGATGTATTAAGCATAATGTGACTGAAAAAAAATCATGCATTTAGGAGGGGTGATACCACTGAATCCTCTTCACCTATAATTATTAAGAATACTGTACCACCATATTGTATGTCACCAAAATGAGTAGATGTCATGATCCAACATGAAGCCACGGTTTGGGATGGTGTTCAATATTGGGCAATGGACCATGGAAGTAACGTTGGGTATCACATCACTCCAATGTGCTGAAGACTTTAAACTACTGCAATGGGATTATCTTAGAATGTCTTTTAGATTCTCAGTGCGTAAGGGGATAGATTACTGTCATAGAAACGGTAGATTACTTGTACCAAAAATATCCAATACTTCTGTATTCTCATACCATTGACCTGAACACTCACACAGCAATATAATATGACCTCAGGGGCTTGGCAAAAAGTGACTATAGGCTATTGAGGGCTCTTCGACTGCAGAAGGAAGAGGTACCATTGCTAGGGATAGTTTGGGATTTCTTTTCACCTCAGACTGATGACCCAAGATGTGCCAGCTGACCTCAAGACATCATTTTCCAACATCGCTTTGTTCAGAATGCCACTGCGTGACCCCTCTCAGCTGCAGATCTAGCAGTACAATTGCTGACTTTAGACTTGATGAAGTCCGATGTTGGATCGTATGTTGAGTCATGTCCAGTGAGCCAACAATACCCGTTTGTGAGAACCAGCTGGTTCAAAATCTTCAAAGATCTTGACTCAACACTTGTATAGGGAGGGCTATCTATTTTTGGATTTTTTTCGCGGCAGGTTTTGGATTTTTTGGGGTTCCTGGTTCTATGCTTTCCTGTTTCTCTGATTTTCTGCTTTTCTGCTTTTCTGCTTTTTCTTTCCCTGCTTCTCGGCTTTTCCTGCTTCTCTGCTTTTTGCTTTTCCTGCTTCTTTGCTTTTCTGCTTCTCTGTTTGCGCTGCTTCTCTGCTTTTGTACTTCTGTGCCTTCCTACTTCTACTATTCTACTTTTTCTTTTCTTCAGTCATGTGTTTTTGCTGCTCTACTTCCTGCTGGTTTGCTTCTTGGCTTCCTGTCTTTACTGTCTCTTTGTTTTTCATGTTCTTTTGATTTATTTTGTTCTGCTTGCATCCTAAATGAAACCCTAAAGAGACCCTAGGGCCCTAGGTGAAACCCAAAGAAACCCTAAAGAAATCCTGATAAGAAACCCTACATGAAACCGGAGAAAAACCCTAAATGAAACTCTAAAGCAACGCGAACCATAAAGAAACCCTAAATGAAACCCTAAATGAAACCGTAAAGAAACCCTAAATGAAACCCTAAATGAAACCCTAAAGAAACCCTGAATGAAACCCTAAATAATCCCAAATGAAGCCCTAGATAAAACCCTACATGAAACCCTAAGTTAGACTTTAAATGACACCCTAAATGAAAGCCTAAAGAACCCTCAAGAGGCCCACATACATGTTTGAAGTACCAAAACGTAGCAAATACCATGCACATGAGAGGTTGAAATGCCAAAATGTGACAAATACCATGCAAAATGGAAGGCAAACATGGCCAAATGTAGCAAATACCATGCAAAATGCAAAGTTACCATGCCAAAATGGGCCAAAATGTAGCAAATACCATCAAACGGTTGCAAATACAAGGCACATGATACCAGGAAAGAAAGCAAAAAAAAAACAAAACCTGAGGCAAAAAAATAGCAAAAACTATTCTACACCCCTTTTATAGTTTACTGAACAAGCATCAGCAATGCCATCCCTTGCCGAGGCGTCAACTCCTCACCGGCCTGTCGGATGCAGAAAAGGCCATCGTGGCCGATGCCGCCAAAGGCCGCGCGGCCGAGGCCACAGTACGTGAGGACGAAGATGGGAAGATGATGGGAAGATGATTGGAAGATCGGGGTTTAAATGGAAAACATGGAGGATATGTAGGAATCGATGAATCAATCATAGAAAATAGAGAAGTTTGTCTTATCGACGCATGTCCACGGATTTCAGATGATTATGATAATGGATGAGGATGATTCTGTCTCAAGAATGGATTACGGAACATTGGACGTTAGATGAGTTTGATAATTTTGGACCTAAATTAATTCAATCTGCGGGATACCCAGTGGCTTGACCAGAAGATGAGGGGTGGTAATGAGTAGATGACGGGAGGATGCATTGAGGTCAATTGTTTCCTTTTAAACTATAATTAAAATATTGCCAAGAATTGGATTTCGAAGCTTTCCCCTAATATCAAATCAAGAACCTTTATAAAAAAAGCTTTTTCTTCGACCTCAAAAGATGGACCCTAATACAAAGAACACCCCGGGGTTGACTAGTTCTTATCATTAGGGGGTGAAACCCTGAAATGGTAGCTTCATTTTTAAATTGCTTTCTAAAGGAAATCAATTAAAAATCAAATTTTCCAAAGTTGGAGACGGACCCTAGTTTTTATTATTTGGGGGGTTTCGTAATGGGGGGAAGGGATTAGAGATGTTTAGCCACAAAACAGTTTTGCACAACATCCCCTGAAATATGGGTTCAAGACCAGCGCAATGTGTTTTCAGGGATGAACCTTAGCCCTGACTCAGATTTTTTCAGAAATGTGGGTTTAGATGCCCTTGAGCAGCATTTTGCTGCTGATCGACCTGACCGACCAGGGATGACAGAGAGGAGCACCATGGATGCCGGAGCATCATGGATGCCTTGATGGATAGCCAGAGGAGTGAAACTCTGGACCGCACCAGGAGTGACCGAAGGGCACGGAGAGACTTCTGTCAGATGCCAGACATGTCAAGACAAGGCCTCGTTCAACGACTGATAGCTGCTCAACAGACAGCCATCACCGAAGCACAGCGACGAGCAGACTTCGCAACAGACATGGCTTACCACCTGATGCAAGGGCAGGCTAGACCTCTGGCTGCCGCAGCAAGGGCTGCTCCACCTCTCATGGACTCGCAGCCTGAACTGCCCTCGCACCCTGGTCACGTGAATGATGCTACACTGGCGCACTCGCCTTCGCAACCACAGGGGTGGCAGGAGGAAGCATCTTGGAGAGAAAAAAGTAAGTGCAAAAACCAAGCTGTTCTGAGGGAAATCCCTTCCGCACTTTGAAGACAAACAGTGGGCAGCAGACTGCTGACCATGAAGTGCCCCGATTGTTGATGTGGAGATGAATGGAAATGGATTTCCAAATCAATACCCGCTGTTTGACCTGCCACAAAACCATGTAAAGTGATATAGCGAACTACCTAAAGCGATAACTTTTGCTCATGACCGCCTTTGTGACCCTTGGTTTTGGTCCTTAGGAGATCTGGCAGGCAGCTGAAACCTTATGGTATTCTATGTTATTCGAACGTGAACGACCTGTGGAACAACCTCTGGCTTCCTTTGACAACCTTGCTGAAAGAGTGCCCTGGAGCATATTCTGATTGTGTATTTTTTGGTTTCATCCTTGGTTTGCATGACATGTCCCACTGCCGCACATGTCAGGCGCACGACGTCCTTCTGATTTAGATTTCTTTTGGTAACCAACATTTTTTTCTGAAGCCACTTGAAAGTTTAGTCTACCTTGTTATCTTTGGATACCATTGTGCCTGGCTCCGACAACCTTGGATGCCAATCCTGCAGGTACGTGTGAAGAATCTGAATTCTGTGAGAACGCAGTTGCGCCGTGATGCCCTCTTGAAGCAATAGCTTCCACGTGCGCAACCACTTCTGATTGCCGATTTGAAAACCGCCATGGAGGACTTCTTGGTGCATCGTAGCCTTCCTGATTCTCTTTACCGCTACGGCATCGTCCACATGATTGCCCTAGGGGATCAGTGGAGAAGCGCTCATGGAGAGCCACGTGACAACGATCAGCTGGACGACTGTTGCAGCATCTTGAAGCTGGGCACAACAAACTTCTCATTTCCTGATGTTCTTAGCGACATGCGAATCAGGCAATACGCCATTCATGCAAATTTTCGAGAGTTCCATTACAAGACCTTGGCAGGCCTCTTCGTATTTGGTGATCCGGAAAGGGCTGAGACGGTAGAGCGTGCAACACGCCGTGCCCTGAGAGATCGTCGAGCGCCAATACCATCCGGCAGCCGGGAATGCTATTACTTGAAAGACTTGGAGCAGGTGCAGCAGACACACAGGCAAAAATGGAAATTTCCACCCATCAGGTGGTTCAATCGGAGCCTACGGAAAGAAGAGAAAGAAGATGCAAAACGAGGAACGACGAGCGTTCCCCAGGCTACTGACACAGAAAAAGACAGCCTGCCGTGCCGCAGTGGGTTATATTCCTAGGGTCTCGGGGTTCAGTTTTGCCAGTAGCTTTGACAGCTCGTGGCTGTCATCTAGAGCCTATAGGACAAAGCCGCGATGCTGAAGGACAAGGCAGACAGCGGTGACTTGCCCAAAAGTGGGAACGCATGTGGCGGGTGTTTTCAGCTCAGGGCATGGTGTTTTTGAGATTTGAGGGTGGCACCTCAAAAAAAATGTTTGCACATCATCATTGCATGTTCAATGCACGATCATTGCGTCTTCATGAACATCTACCAGAATCTACTATTTCATGGTCTGGGGGATACCATGGCGTTGGATCCATAGCTCGCCATGTTGTTTTCAGTCACCCCTGAGGCATGGAACTGGTGAAGAACTGCGAGCGATGTCTTCTTGAGGACGGCTGGGAATTGGCCCATTTACCACGTTGATTTGCCATTTAGACATGGTGATTGTTCATGGGATTGGCTGCGCTTGTGTGATAACATATTTATATAGTACAGTGCTTTTTGGCCCATGTATGGTCCATTGTTGTAATTTCCATTCCGGAACTCTATAAATCAATATTTGTTCATGTTTGTTTAGGATTGGCTGCCAGCATGTTGAGTCCATGAAATGCCCATCCAGTTGTTGAGGGGATCAGTGCCAACCCATGGTACAACAGTGCCCCCATCTATGGTTTGGGTTGAATCCTTAAACAGACAGCGTAATCATTCACCAATCGTTTACCTATGATTTACCAGTGATTTACTAATGGTTTACAAATGATTTACCCGTGGTTTACCAGCAGTAGCGCACAAGGCGGTGGCGGAAGTTTCAAGGATAGACAATTATAGGAGAGGTGAGTTGCTGTGATGCATGGATGGCAGAGCGAATCCACTGATGGACCGAAAGGTGGTTGGAGTTGTGCTTTTTGGAATGGTTGCAGTGGTCAACTCACCCACAACTGCTCAATGTAGTGTGCCGTGGTGTGGTGTAGTCTACACCACACCACGGCACACTACATTGAGCAGTTGTGGGTGAAGTAGTGTAGTTGTAGCTCTAGTTGTAGTTTCAGTGTAGTGTAGTGGTAGTGGTAGTTGTAGTGGTAGTTGTAGTGGTAGTTGTATTGAGGTGTGGTGGTAGTGTAGTTGAAGTTGAAGTTGTAGGTGTAGTTTGTAGTTTGCAGCTGTAAGTTGTAGTGGTAGTGGTAGTGGTAGAGGTAGTTGTAGTTTCGTGGTATTTGTAGTTTGTAGCAGTAATGCAGTTGAACAGTTGAACTGTAGTTGTAGAGTAAGTTGTAGTGTAGTTGTGGTTTCACCTGTACTTGTAGTTGTTGTGAGCTGTAGTTGTAGTTGTAGTGTAGTTGAAGTTGTAGCTGTAGGGTATTCGAAGTTGAAGTTGTAGTAGTAGTTGTTGTTGTAGTTGCAGTTGTATTTGTAGTGTTTTGTTGTAGGGTAGTGTGGTGCAGCTGAGCGTCCAAAAGCGGTCCGAACATGTTGTGTTTTTAGCATTTTCAGTTCCAAATGTGCTTCGCGCCACAACGCCGTGCACGCTTTCAACATCTCAACTTTAAAAAGTGGTCCGCACCCGTCAGTGCTTTACACTTTTGACTTCGGAATGTGCTTCGCGCCACAACGCCGTGAAAGCGTACAAACACACACCAACGTCGGAGCACTTTTGGAAGTTGACATGTCGAAAAAGTGCACGGCGTTGTGGCGCGAAGCACATGTCGAAGTCAAAATGTTAAAAAACATCTCATTCGTACCACTTTCAGACATTCATGACACGACAACAACAACTACAGCTACCACTACAACTTCAACTGCCACTACTACAGTGCACTACACTACACCACACCACACCACACTACACTACACTACTTGCACTACACTACACTACACTACACTACACTACACTACACTACACTAATTGCACTGAGGCTACTACAACAACAACAACAGCAACAACAGCAACAACAACAACAACAGCAACAACAGCAACAGCAACAGCAACAGCAACAGCAACAGCACCAACAGCAACAACAACAACTACTACTACTACGACGACGACGACGACGACCACTACCACTGCCACTCCCACTACCACTACCACTGCCACTGCCACTGCCACTGCCACTGCCACTGCCACTGCCACTCCCATTGCCACTGCCACTGCCACTGCCACTGCCACTACCGCTACCGCTACCGCTACCGCTACCGCTACCGCTACCGCTACCACTACCACTACCACTACCACTACCACTACCACTACCACTACGACGACGACGAGGAAGACGACGACGACGACGACGACGACTAGTACTACAAAACTCTACGCTACCCTACACAACACTACAACTACAGCTACAACTACAGCTCCGCTACTCTACACTACACTTGACTACACTACACTAAACTACACTACAGTGCAAAAGACGGCACACTACACTACATTAGACTACACTAACTGCACAACATCACAACTACAACTGCAACTGCACTACATTATATAATTACACAACAGTATAACTACAACTCCACTACACTACAACTACAACTACAACGACAATTGCACTACACGATGCTACAATTGTGATTGAGGAGACCACTGCAACCACTCCAAAAAATTGAGCTCCAACCAGCTTTCGGTCCATCAGTGGATTCGCTCTGCCATCCATGCATCACAAAAACTCACCTCTCCTATAGTGTCCTATCTTTGAAACTTCCGCCACCGCCTTGTACGGCACTACTGGTAAAAGTATCTCGATCTGGCACCTTCCCGATGTTGGGACTGTTGACCGCAGGTGGGCGCCATGCTACGGCAGCTGGGTCAAGGCCTTCGACATTTGCAGCACACCAGTGACTTGGAGATTGGCAGATGGTGGTAATGATAGATAGGGGGGTTCCACAAATGAGGATAACTCCAAATGGATGGTTTATAACTAATGGAAATTCCCTTTTTAATATGGATGACTTTGTAACATGATAATATATCCTCCAAATGATCATTTTTTTGAGACACAAACCCCAAATTCCTGGGGACTTTAGATGTGATCCAGGCAACAAAGCAAAGTGAAGATGCGGGATTTTCTGGATGGTTTTGTCAATGGTTTGAAGAGGCACTATTGCTTTTGTTTGTTTCTCGTTTCGTTCACACCAAGAGCTTAGGATATGCGCAGTTTGCGGATCTCAAGGCCAGGCTCCTAGATATTCACATGGTCCCAGGGTGGATTTTCCATGTGTACGCTCCGGTAAACAAAGATGGCGATGGACAATCATACGAAAACGATTTCATTGATAAGAACACATCCACGATTATTCTGTTGATGACAAATGGTGTGATTGTTTATTGTGAGTTCTTTCCGTTGTGAATAATTATTCACCATTTGGTCACTCAGAACATCCCAATTTTTTATCCTGACTAAGTGTTGAATTTGCCATGAATTCCAGCATTGCAGGTGTGTCAGCAGCGACTCCACCTCCGCTCTGAAGCCCCCGGTGAGGAGAAGACATGGTGGTTTCTGGAGAGATCAAATTGAAATGGGAGTTGATTGGCCTTCAACCCATTGATGATTGATGTTGATTAGATTATCTATCCCAAGATTCTTGAAGATCCATTCAGAGAGTTGGTGTTTCTTCCTTGGTGTTGGTAGCTATGAATTTCATTGGATTTTGATTCTAAATTTTACAGATGGGAAACCCAAACATTCCACGACTGGACCCAGGAGGCACGCGATTTGGCACAGCAAGCACTGGAGGGCCAACTCCGGGGCATAAGTGCCTTGGACGATTCAAGGTGTGTGGCAGTGGTGTTGGATCCGGATTACTAAGGATGATTGAGGATTATTTTCCAATACCTAACTTTTTTTAAAGTAGGGATCCAACCCTTAGGTGGATCATGTTGGATCACATGGAGAGCGCGAATTTCTTTTCGTAGCCTTTTTTTTGAAGCGAACGCTTTGTCACAGCGATTCCCAGGTGATGCCCGGACCGAGCTGCTGAGTCTCGAAGGTGAATGCCGAAGAGCGCTGGAGATGATCACAGAGTGCGGGGACTCGGGGACCTGTCATGGATCCTCCAGGGAGCATCCACAACTCTTGATTGCTTTTGGTTTCAAAAGCTGAGAGTTGTATGGTCGATGGTTGTTTCAAGGCAAATCAAAACACAAACCATCAAAAACCTGTGGAATGGAATTAATGACCAAGACCATGGGCAAAAGGTTGAATCGAACATGCAACATGGCCAAGGTTGCGCAATGACATCTCCAAGGAGTGTGGAAATGCTCACCCTTGATGATCCATCAGCAATTTCATTCATGACTCTGCAAAAGTGAGAATGCAGGGAACCATGTGGTTCAGGTTCTGCATACCACGTGTTTGTGCAATGTTTAACAGACTAGGGTCTTTGTGAATCTGTCATGATGCTAAAAATGCAATTACGTTCTCACCCCACAGAAATAACATGAAATAACTATCCCCTCAAGAATTATGATTACCTATACCGTACTTGAATCCCATCATGAACCCCTATACCATCAATACTGTCATTATAATCTATTTGCATGTATATCCATGTATACCTATGTATATCCCATGTAATTACAGAAACTGTACGGCCTGGAGTCTCCGTTTGCCGGGAATGCAGTTCATGACGTCTTGACGCAGAGCCAAAACCGTGGTAATTCCCGTACAGAATGATTGTATCAACATATATATATAATGATATGGTTTTGTTTGTGATCGAAAATGGTTTTGCGATTTGCGAGTGCTGTAAGGGTCTTCGAAACTCCTTTTCCAAATTCCCTGTTTCACCCTTTTTTATGAGTGCAATAGTTCCACGGGTGTAGGGGGATTTGATACCTTATTGAAGGTCTTCAATGAGTGCAATATACCAGTTCCTCGGGGGTGGGATTTGATCCCTTATTGAAGATCTTCAATGAGTGTAATAGTGCCACGGGGATCCCATACTGATCTGATGATATTAACTTAAAGATCATCCCAAATAGTAGGTATGTATCCACTAATAAACTCCAATTGGGGATGGTATGTTTTCTTGAATAATCTAAAATTATCTAAACTCTATTTTAAAGGGTTTGCCGCATAAATTCTGGTGGGTTAACTGGTTGCTACCCAAACAGCACCTGAAAAAAGAACAGTCGCAGGAGTCTGCCAGCCAGCGCCATGCTGCTGAGAAGTGTCGCGCCACCGCAGCGGTGCTGATGTCGGTGTCCGCCGAAGCACCGGAAGGAGCGGCCAAGATGGATGGAACCAACGAAAGGTTGGGAGTTTCTATGAAGTCGACACATTTAAACACTGCAAGAAGGGGTTACCATGAAAATCGGAAATATATGTGCTTGTTTTTTACCATCCTAAGGATACTTGGGATTCAGAGCATGAAAAGTAATGTTTAACGTTTAAAGCATGACAATTGCGGGTTGTACCATCATGAAATGGGGAACCAGCAAAGCATTGGAGGTCCAACCTGACCAAAATCATCAAAGATTAGGTTTTTGCCATCCAAAATACTGTGCTTTAGCCGAGGGTATTCTCTCCAACCCAAAATGGTGTGTTCAACCAAATCCAACCATCCAAATGAGGTGTCAGAGAAAAACAAGTCCGACATGGGAATGTTGGTCCATGCAAGATGGGGGTGATCCAACGCCAAAGTAATCGTTAATCAACCCCAGAATTGTTTAGGCCATAAAACTGACTTTAAGATATGAGGATTGAAGATCAAAAAATTGAAAGTACAATCTAGCCTGTGTACTACATACTACATGAACCTATATGTACTATATGTGTATGTATATATATATGATCCCGTCTTCCGACCACGAGGTCCCCCACAATGGGATGGGTCCATCTAGGAGGGGAAGGTTAAGGGGGTTTCAGCCAATGCCAGAATATATGTCAAGATGAGTGCCACGGTGGGGATCACTAACTACTAACGATTACTAAGTACTACCTACTACTACTAACTACTAACTACGATCTACTACTACTAACTACTTCTCACTACTTCTAACTACTACGTTCTATTACTGACTAGTACTGACTACTACCAGGGGCGTCTTAACTATTACAAACTACTACGAACAAGTACTAAGCACTTCTCAATAGTACTAACCACTACTATCTACGACTAACTAGTACTGACTACTACGAACTACTACTAACTAGGATTCAGTACTACCAACTACTACTAACTTCTACTAACTACTACCCACTACTACCCACTACTACCCACTACTACTGCTACTACTACTACTGCTACTACTACTACTACTACTACTACTACTACTACTACCACCCCCCACCCACCCACCCACAGGGGCGGGCGGGGAACATAGCTCCTGTATACCCATACCCATTGGGGGGTGAGGCCCGGGGGGGAGGGGACCAGGGAGGGCTGCATCATATATCTACATATATAAGCTATATACAATATACGCTATACATTACACATTACATACTGTTCATAGTATTTATATATATATATATAAACTATCTACGCTATATATATATATACACACAGGCTATTTTTACCCGATAGACTGTAAATAGTATACGTGCTATATATACCATATGTATGTGTATATATATATATATTGCATACTGCAAATAAATATAGTGCACATATATATATATATATGTACTATGTGTACTATAGTTACTTTACATATTATATTAGCATATATACTATATTTACTATATTTATACTGTATATACTGTATATCATACGGATATTATACAATTAAAAATTCCATATGTTTTTATATTCTGCATATACTGTGCACACTTATATACTGCGCACTCTATATTCAAGAAAAATATGTACAGGAAAAAATCCAGGAAAGAAAAAGTGGCTCAAGATGGCTTTATTTTGGTGCAGTGGATGGTCATGGTGTTTCTGATGTTTTCTTGTCAGTATTCCCCCCAACCACAGCCCCATCATGGTGTGGCCTGTGGGGTGTGGGGGAATTGGAAGGTGGTTGTCAGTGGTTGTATAGTATATACAGTAATAAATAAATAAATAAATAAATAAATATTATATTATTCATTATATATATTGTATATTATTCGTGTATAGCATATATCATGGAAATCATGGCCAGGAAAAAAAGCAGGAAATTAAATTTGCCTTTTTTACGCGACCTCAACCTAAGATAATTTTAACATGAATTTACGGCCAATTTAGCAAAGATAAGGGTTAATGTAATGCGCAAAAAGCAAACTGAACCTTGCTTTGTCAGGCTTTTTCAGAACTAAATTGAAGGCTGGGAAGGGTACCAAAACCAGGGGCCAAAGTTTGAGGCAAAATTAATAGCACAATAATACAAATTTAACCTCAATTTAACCTAATTTTATTTCCTGGAATTCTGACCAAGCTAATTCTAGGTTTACTGCACGCCCCAACAATCTCCAAATTTCAGCCAAAAAAGGTCAAACCACCTCAAAAACATCTAGTGTTGCGTTACTAATTGGTGTATTCCTGAACTGGACCCCAAAACTTGGACACCTGATAAAATCTAGAATTTACTGACATGAGTATGACAGTATGAGTGATGAAGATCTCATATTGAGAGACGTCAACGCCGAAAACTGGGTTTCGGAGCCAGGTGCTGCAATTTCTAATGGCTAGGATGGATTGGAGGATGGGGCAGCCCTTGTCAATTATCCAGATATGTATGTACCGTAAATTATGTAGCCACATCTATGCTAGCCATTGCCAGCATATATGGTGCCCCTTTCTTGCCTTTTTCAACGTAGTTTTCCTAGAATCTAGCCCTGTTTGGTCTTTTGGTTTTGCTTTTCTCTCACCATTCTATACCTTTTGTAAGATTACTCTACAAATTTAGGCCGACAGACAGAATTCTGCAAGAACCAAGAAAAAACAATTGGGTTTGTGTGAACATGCCAGGAAAACCCCATTCCATTCCATGGTTAATCATCATTTGTCCGATTAAATTGCCATTTTATGGGGTATCCGCCATTTTCAAACAAACCCATGTGTGTTCAAGTCGCAGCGCAGCATTGCCATCGCGCCAGAAGTGGAAGTGCCTCCGGCCAATGAAGACCTGCTGCCGAGGGCCGATCATCTACTGCTGGCTGCAAAGGATTTGTTGTCGCGAAGCCGGGAAGCGCAGAGAACTGGAGCCCAGTGGTGCCCAGTGGGATTCAATGAGATTTGATGGGGATACGATTGGATATAGATCTATGTGTAATGTATATACAGTGTATATATATATATATATACATATGTATATATATATATACATTTACTTGCTTACTTATTTACTTATTTAGATATGTATAGATATGTATAGATATGTATAGATATGTATAGATATGTATAGATATGTATAGATATGTATAGATATGTATAGATATGTATAGATATGTATAGATATGTATAGATATGTATAGATATGTGTATATGTATGTATATGTATGTGTATATGATTTGGATTTGTCTGAGAAAACCCCTAAATCCAGTGGTTTGTCATCATTTTCTCTACCAAATTTGCCATTTGGGAGTTCACTTCAGGCACACCTGTATTGTGAATGATTTTTGAAGCATCCTGAAAGTTCTGGCCTATCGTTTGTAAATTAATTTTGAGGCCATGAAACCACTGAGCATCAGCCTTCTTACAGAGTGGCAGTGCTGCACGTGAGGTAGCAAATCTATCCAAAGCACAGATCAGAATTGTTCACGTTTGCGACAGAGAGCCGAGCTTCTTTTGGAGCGCAGGCTGGGTAGTAAACAGCCATGTTCCCCGGGTTCCACCAAAAGAATGGGGTCGAAGGATATTTTGACATGTTGCTGCTGCAAATCCAGTGTCCATCATATGTCAGTTCTTCTTCACTGTTCTTCCAAGCCGTAAAATGTTGATGCACATGAAAGATACTGAAGCCGCCCGAAGCTGTTCATAGTATGACTTTCAGGGCCGGGTTCCTACTTCCCAGAAGGACTTGTGTTGAATGTCTGCAGGGAATGAGCTGTTTGACTCATGTTGTGATTCAAGAAGGTCCAGAAGGCAGATTGGATGCCTTACCTCTGTGCCAGGCTGCTGGAAACCGAAAAAGCTGCAAAACTCTTGCGGGAACATGCCAGTGAGGCCGCAGTGGGGAGAAGGTGTGTTCTCTCGAAAGCTTCGAGTAATGTTAATTTAATACATTTTAACAATACGTTTAATTAGATTTGATATGAATTAACAACATTCAGACTTGATAAGTAGAGATTTCTCTTCGAGGCTCTCACAAACAATATTTTCCTTAAGCTTTAGGGACGTTTGACGTTCAGTTCATGTTGAACTGGGTCAGCTGTCCTGTCAGAATGTTTGGACGAGAGGCCAACCTTCGGAGAGTCGTTTGGTAGTTTTATTTCCGTATCGCCTCACGTAAGATACTTAAGGTTTGCTTCACACAATGGTAAAGAAGCCTTGATAACAAATCAGATAAATCAGTAGGGAAAACATGCAAAAACCATTCTAGACCTCGATTTGTTTGAAAAGATATCCAGATGGAGTGCAGTGCGCTATGACCAGGTGGACTACACCATCGCGATTGCAGAAAGATCTCTGGCAAAGAGTGAAAAGCGCTGCTTGGGCAAAGAAAACCTCGCAAAGGCCGGAGGATTTTGGGCCATTTTGGGCCTATGGGCCAATGATTGAAAAATAGATCAGATTATCATTAGTTCATTGATGGATTATGATGAACACTTTTTGGATCATTGAAAAATGTTGGGCCTCAGCCCTGGCTTCCCATTGAGCTTCCAACACAGGCAGCGAAGTTGGACAGCACCAGGAGCGTGGTTTCGGCGCAAGTGATGGAATGGATCTCTTTGAACATGGGCCCCCATCCAAGTGGTCACGTCAACATACGTCAACATATTTTAGAGTAATAGGGAAAGTGAAAGAAAGTGATGACTAGTGATGACTAGTGATGATAGACCAGTGGATTCTGTGGGATGCCATATTTTCAGACAAACCCACTTAGGATTTCCACCCGTTGTTTCTATTGGTGCCAAGTGGCGGGTCGCACTGCACCGGTACAACATCAACAGAGTCCGATATCAAGCAGGAAAGATATCATCGATACAATATAGTATATATACATATATAATATAATGGATGCGTATGTAATTATGTTGTTTAATGTTTGTATTATTATTTATATACAATGTAATTCTACATGTATCGTATCTATCTTCCGCCTCACGCATCTCTTTGTTGCCTCAGGAGCGCCCTGGATCAGTTACTGGCAACACGGCAGGCTCAGGGAGATGCTATGGGCGATCCATAATTTCAGACCGAAACTGGATACTCGGATTCTGATCCGGAGAAGAGATGAGTTGCTGATGAATCAGAATACCAATGGAATCCAAAGGATACATACATATACTGTATATATGTAGTATATTGTATATATATATATATATGTATATATACATGGTGTATATGCATATAAAGCTAGAGGAACTGTGGCAGAATCTCCAGTCACATTAGGGTGGTTTTTCAAGGAGATCGCCAACCATTGGCCGACCCCTTTAGCAACGCGTGTCGCTAAAAGAGTTCTGACGCCCCTTAGTCACACATCCTTTTGAATTCCAATGTCATCATTTGCTGTACTGTATTTCCAGTATTTCAATCTCTTCTGAAAGGCAATGAAAGTCCAGATGCAGAACAAGCTTAAGATGCAAAGCATCGATGGGTTGGGGCACTTGGAAGCCTCATTGCGTGTGCCGTACATGCATGCCATTTAAACTGAATATTTGGAGCAAATTCAATTAAGAGGTTATATTTACATGTCAAATGCCAAGACTTCTGTTGTTTTGACGATCTAAAATTGATAAAGCGGAGCCAAAGACATGATTCATGATTCATACAGTAGGATGCTAATTAAGCAAGCCCTTCGCCAGAATGATTTCAAGGAGGCTCTCCGAAGGATACGCTGAAAGTCTGTCCATTGTACCCTGTCCCTGTACCAGGGTTGATTCAAAGCAGTACCGCAACCACAGGATTCGTTCGAAGCCACACCTACCTGTACTTGCATGCTCTGAAGGGCTCGTCATTTTCACGGAACATTCTACATTTGGATACATTTAGTGGATTCTTTCATGATCTCGTAACACTTCTCTGCCATCCCTGCCAGAAAGTCCTTTGGTTTGCTTGTCCTTCAGGTCTTGTCGCAAGGTGCATCTTCGGGCACTGGGAAGTTGGGTCACTAGAGTCACTAGAACCAAAGCTGGTCATGTCACCAAGGAAAATTAAATCTATTCGTCAAGGCACAGAACATCAACAGGGTGCATTTATGGCACAATGTCAAGTAGTTGCAGTGGAAGTAATATATAGTAATATGATGTAATATTGCAATGTATTGCAATGTATTTTATATCCCGCCAAGATAAATATACATGAATATGACATGGGCCGGATAACGGATTAGAGAAAATACAGTGAAACAATAATGCGGTATGATATGCTATGATATGCTTGTGTGAAGAAACGTTTGAGACTCTGAAATTGTGGACTCGCCTGATGACATGCTACAAAGACATGTCAGATATGTCACCATGGATCTCGTACTGATCCATTCCCATCTCAGCCATGTTCATGTGAAACCGAATCCTGCCACCAGCCACCAACACAACCCATGGCGTCCCTCCCTTATGGTAAAGGAGTTGGCTTTTCAAGCTTCGATTCGATATACACAGTATTAAGCCTGGGTAAAATACACGTGGTATGCATATATACTATATATACAAATCTAGATGACAAGTATATCGCCAGAGTGGTTGCAGTGCACAATGTCTTCGACATCTTCTCTTCATGTCCCTGTCTACTGAGTACTGTACTATCAAGAAGTGGTTTAGACCAATCAGTATGTTGGGGGGTTGAATAACCACGTACCTAGAGGTTCCATACAACACCAATTCAAAACTATGACTCTCTGGTAATCAAACATTGAAATGGAAACTCCCAATTTGTAAATGTGTTCCTCTTGCATAGGGTGGCTTGATTGCAACGGGGTATTTCCTTATCACTGCGACTTTCCCTGGGATCTTGGGTTAGAACACTGGCAGGTGGGTCAAAACCCCTCTGAAAGGAGTTACATGGAGTTACATCAACTTCAAAAGGAGACGAATTCAGGATTTCCTGTTACCAGGTTTGGTTCCAGAGGGTAACTCCATTCAAAGGTATGGTTTTTGCTTCCACGGCAGCAGGTGACGTCTCAATCTGCATCAGACCCGCTCTCGCTGTCCATGTCGCGGCCTGCAAGTGCTGGGAGATCAGTCCGCACGGGTGCCTAAATTTGCGGCATCCTCATGGTCAGTGGATCAACAGCCAGAAAAATTGATGGTCACTAAACCTGGTGGTCAACAGCAAGATAGCGGGTAAATGGATGTTCATCCCCACCAACAAAAAGTGTTGATCCATCCCCATCTAAAGAAGCTATGTAAGGGGCACTGATTAAACTCATTCAAAAAGAGTTCAGAAATGATCAATGAACGACGACGCAAAGGTCACGACACACTATTCTTTTGTCCAAGTATTGGTATGATGATGATGATGATGATGATGATGATAATGAGGATGAGGATGAGGATGAGTATTAGCAACAGACTCTTGGGTAAGGTCAGTGCAACATGGACGATGTTTTGATTGGGGCACGGTGGCAATCTTCATGCATTCCCAGGACAGATGCCAGAAGAAATGGAGCAAGTCAGGACTCTTTTGCACTCAGCGTGGCGGATGCAAACAGCATGATTCCGGTTGTAGACTCTTGGTCAGCTGTAGTTGTTTTATCACAAGTATACAATGTATTGACAATTAGATGAGATGATATGTTCAAATCAACAGATATCATGGTGATCTTTTGGAAGAAGTCACTGCTGTGACACGACGTGGAATATTGGCCTGACAGACAGAGACAAACAGGCGAAAGGTACAGAGGGACACACAGAGACATACACACTGTTGTCTAAATATGTTTAAATATGTTTAAATTGTTTTGAACGGTGAATGACGCAAGTGGAATGCTATCCAGGTAGTTTCTGTGTAGGAAACAAGTACTTCATATTCACAGCATTTGCTACTAGACGTGTCGCGGAGTGTGTCAAATGGTTTCAGAGCTGGCCATTGAAGTCAGACATTGATGGATTCGTTTCTTGAGTTCAACAGCTCGAGCATAGAAACATTTGACAGAAGCACAGGGTTGGTAGAAGTGCAGTTGAGCTCCAGCCAGTTGCAAGGAGTTTGCCGCGTCTGGATTGTGCCGATGGAACGGCACAAGCAGCCCAAAGGCCAAGCGCGGCTAACCCCTGCAACAAAAACACAATGTGAATGTTCCAGAACTTAAAGAATGCGCCGAGGAGTCGTCACGTCCCGCCAGCTGCAGCTGTTGCAAAATCAGCCAGGCGAACAAGACCCCAGTCCGCTACATACAAAGCAAGAGGTCCGTGAGAGTAATTGACAATAATTAACTTCCCTCAGCGAATTCACCCATGACTCTGATCATGGCCTTATGTTTACTCCGGTATGCGTTTCAACTAGGATTTCAATTACGTGAAACAAAACATATGAACTATATGAATGAACAGACAAGAAAAATGTTCTATATACTTGGAATGCTGCTCCTTGTTGCCTCCACAGGAGTATCCCTTGTTGCTTGTTCATGTTCCTAATGTACGCCATGAAGCCAAAGAAAACAGGAGCGTCAGGCAAATAGATATGTTTTTCTGTAGACTTGTATGTAGACTGAGCATGTTGATTCCGCAACTTTTTGCCGAGGGTGGTAGGTTTGCAGTTCGTTTGCTTGTCCAATTCATACCAGAGTTGTTGTTCCTCTAATTCTTCTTGCACCACTCTACTGAGAAAGACCGTGATTGCATTCTGAAAATGCATTAACTAGTGGTAAATACACTAGCATTCAGAGAGTATTTTGCACTAGCAACCGCAAAGATAGGACAAGCAGAGGCTGCTGTAAGAATCGGTATCACCGATCTGGCACAGGACCTTCCTGTTAGTGCAGACAGCATTTCTCATCCTCAGCTCAACATGTTATTTGATTTGACAGGGGTTTAGCTGCTCTTCATGCTGGCAGATCATGCCCCGGAAGGCCTGTATCAGTTGAACACTTTGACTCTGAGTCTTTTTGTCTTGTATGATATTGTATGATATTGTATGTCTTGAGGATGAGTGTAGTACAGGTACTGTAATATGAGATGAGTAATCGCATGCAGGATGCAGATGAAATCTCTTAGCACATGTTCTCTATGATTCTTATCCATTCTTTTCTTGGACATGGTCCTGAGCACTGCAGAGTTTGTTAAAATCAACCTCTGCATTTGAGTGTATCCCAGAGCTGGGGGCCACCAAATCTGTTCCGTTCCCAGGAGTTTGGGCTGGGGGTCCTTGACTCTGGGATATACCAAAGGGCTTGAAGCCTTTGGAAAACTGTTTGTTGTGGCCGACTTGTCCAAAGGACAAGCTTTCGAGTCTTTCAGCAGCTGTGTTTCAATAAATTTGCAGACTACATTGTGCTGTGGAACGCTTGTAGCGACCCTGCTCTAAATGTTCTTCTTAAGGACTTTTGATGCAAGGCTACAACCGCATCAAGCAGAGAACTGGTGGTTCACCTGCTAGATTCTAGATTCTTCATCAGACTTTGACAGACTCTGAGTCTTGAGAGACTTCCATCTTTGCCAACCTCCCGTGACCAAGTGGCTGGATGCTCTCAAACGTTGGCTCGCAGCTGCCCAAATGGGGGGGCCCAATAAATTCTCAACTCGATAAGTAGCTGCTTGAAAATGCAGTTCAGAATGGCATAGACCACATGGATATGTCTCGCTTGTGTAGTGGACGACTAGCTGACTAGCTCGTGATGTGCAAGAGCATGCCAGAAAAAAAGGCATTGATAGGCTTAACAAATTACATTGACTGCTTTCTCAATATGTCAGAAGGGAAAATAATGGAAAATACTATATACTATGCATATATATATAAGTACGTACATGTATGTGGGTAGTATGCACATCATATGTGGTGTGTATGTATCGAACATAGTGTTTGTGTCGGCGCTGCTCTGAACAGTCACAGGAAAGTGTTTGGTAAATGTTGGCCTTTAGCAAGCTAATGTCTCTGGCTGCTTGCCATTGCCATGAGAGATGCCAGGGTCCTAGTTCAAATTATCATAAATTATTGTGGTGATTGTATTGCAGCCCGGCTTTGGAGAGCAGCCACTGGAGACCATAAAACTGTCAAGGCTTCGGCATTTCCTCTATATTCGCAGACGTTGAAGAATAAACATGAAAATGACTCAGCATGACCTTTCCAAACAGTTACAAACAGGCTGAACCAAGGGACTTCAAACATGTTTCCGTGGAACAGAATCTAAAGTGTAAGGCGGACTTGGAGGATCTCCAGGGTTGGACATTGATGAAGTATGACATAGTATGACGAACCAAGAATGAACCCCTCAAGGAAATGGTTTGCATTTTGTGATCACGATGGAGAGTGACATCCCAGCGGCATCTTGGCATCAATTCATTGACGCCGAGCTATGAAAAATGGGATAGTAATGGGATTTTGCCATATTTTGCCCTACCAACTGGATCCAACTGGTAAAGGATTGTGTCCATCCATGTCAGGTGGAGATGTGCAGGGGAACTGGTCGCAGGTGAACTCCAGAGCTCCAACGGTGCCTGAATCCCTGTCATCTCTGATCGTGGAGCCCGGAATCCTGAAGCTGCCGTTGTCTCATTCTTCCAACAACGGTGGTTCTTGATTGCTTCGGTTGAGAAATGTTGAGAACAAAAGAAATACTGTATATAGAAATATGATGAAATATGATGAAATATGAATCTGATATATTCTGATCACACATGATCACACGTTTTGTGTCCATGTTTTTCCATCCGTAGTCAAGCATATTCTCGTCATTTTTCGTATTGTCTTCGTCCTTGTTGTGGTACAGTGGAGACAGCGGCGGCTGCCAGCATTGTGTTTCTATTGAATTTTGCTTATGTATCTTGAAGCAGTCGGATGCAGCAGGGTGTAGCATAGTGGGGTATGGAATGCGCCGATACCGGATCACCAAGCAAGATGTTTCTATTTTGCACTACAACGCTTTCCTGGGAGTGACTAGTGAATAGTGAACACAGACAGAAAACGCAATTGAGACTTCACAATTGCTGGGCGCAGAAAAGCAGGAGATACACCCTTAAATAGTGCATGGTTCCTTCAGTTTGTCGGCGATGCGGCGCCTTTTGTGACATCACCTTGAAACTCTCACGGGCATCAGGTCCTTTCGAGGCCGAGCGGTGGTCCTTCCGCATAAGGTGCCAGCGACGACTTTACATAGCCCGAAAACCCTCAAAATCCCGAACGATAGGCTGTGCTTCTTTTTTACTGGATGAAACAAGCAAACCAAAAGGTTTATACTATTAATATCTATAAATAATACTAATTATAGAATGGGCTAGCGCCCGGGTGCCGCCGACCCCCCCTATTTGGGGGGTCCTGCAGAGAGAGGGAGAGAGATAGATAGATGGATGGACGGATGGATGGATGGATGGATGGATGGATAGATAGGTAGAGAGATAGAGAGAGAGAAAGAGAGAGAGAGAGAGAGATAGACAGATAGATAGATAGACAGTTGGATAGACAGATAGGTAGATGGAGAGATAGATGGATAGATAGCTGGATGGATAGATAGATAGATGGATAGATAGATAGAGAGGGAGAGATAGATAGAGGGGGAGAGAAAGATAGAGAGGGAGAGATAGATAGATAGAGAGGGAGAGATAGATACTCCGACGGCATCCGACGGCATCAGCGGTTCATTGATGTGTGGCCTTGGGGTGCCTGTTGGCTGCAGGATGAAGCATGCCAAGGGATTGTTTAAGCGGCCCATAAGAAGCCATTGATGTGTGGCCTCGGGGTGGCTGTTGGCTGCAGGATGAAGCATGCCAAGTCAGCGTTGCAAGGGTTTTAAGGTTTTTAAGGGTTTGGAGGGTTTGGAGGGTTTAAGGGCTGGCAAACGGCAGGCTTGGACGCCCATAAGAAGCGATTGATATGTGGCCTTGGGGTGCCTGTTGGCTGCAGGATGAAGCATGCCAAAGGATTGTTTAAGCGGCCCATAAGAAGCCATTGATGTGTGGCCTCGGGGTGGCTGTTGGCTGCAGGATGAAGCATGCCAAGTCAGCGTTTTAAGGGTTTTAAGGTTTTAAGGGTTTGGAGGGTTTGGAGGGTTTAAGGGCTGGCAAACGGCAGGCTTGGACGCCCATAAGAAGCCATTGATGTGTGGCCTTGGGGTGCCTGTTGGCTGCAGGATGAAGCATGCCAAGGGATTGTTTAAGCGGCCCATAAGAAGCTATTGATGTGTGGCCTCGGGGTGGCTGTTGGCTGCAGGATGAAGCATGCCAAGTCAGCGTTGCAAGGGTTTTAAGGTTTTTAAGGGTTTGGAGGGTTTGGAGGGTTTAAGGGCTGGCAAACGGCAGGCTTGGACGCCCATAAGAAGCGATTGATATGTGGCCTTGGGGTGCCTGTTGGCTGCAGGATGAAGCATGCCAAGGGATTGTTTAAGCGGCCCATAAGAAGCCATTGATGTGTGGCCTCGGGGTGGCTGTTGGCTGCAGGATGAAGCATGCCAAGTCAGCGTTTTAAGGGTTTTAAGGTTTTTAAGGTTTTTAAGGGTTTGGAGGGTTTGGAGGGTTTGGAGGGTTTAAGGGCTGGCAAACGGCAGGCTTGGACGCCCATAAGAAGCCATTGATGTGTGGCCTTGGGGTGCCTGTTGGCTGCAGGATGAAGCATGCAAAGGATTGTTTAAGCGGCCCATAAGAAGCCATTGATGTGTGGCCTCGGGGTGGCTGTTGGCTGCAGGATGAAGCATGCCAAGTCAGCGTTTTAAGGGTTTTAAGGTTTTTAAGGGTTTGGAGGGTTTGGAGGGTTTGGAGGGTTTGGAGGGTTTAACGGCTGGCAAACGGCAGGCTTGGACGCTCATAAGAAGCCATTGATGTGTGGCCTTGGGGTGCCTGTTGGCTGCAGGATGAAGCATGCCAAGGGATTGTTTAAGCGGCCCATAAGAAGCCATTGATGTGTGGCCTCGGGGTGGCTGTTGGCTGCAGAATGAAGCATGCCAAGTCAGGGTTTTAAGGGTTTGGAGGGTTTTAAGGGTTTAAGGGCTGGCAAACGGCAGGCTTGGACGCCCATAAGAAGCCATTGATGTGTGGCCTTGGGGTGCCTGTTGGCTGCAGGATGAAGCATGCCAAGGGATTGTTTAAGCGGCCCATAAGAAGCCATTGATGTGTGGCCTCGGGGTGGCTGTTGGCTGCAGGATGAAGCATGCCAAGCCAGCGTTTTAAGGGTTTTAAGGTTTTTAAGGGTTTGGAGGGTTTGGAGGGTTTGGAGGGTTTAAGGGCTGGCAAACGGCAGGCTTGGACGCCATAAGAAGCCATTGATGTGTGGCCTTGGGGTGCCTGTTGGCTGCAGGATGAAGCATGCCAAAGGATTGTTTAAGCGGCCCATAAGAAGCCATTGATGTGTGGCCTCGGGGTGGCTGTTGGCTGCAGGATGAAGCATGCCAAGTCAGCGTTTTAAGGGTTCTCCAAAGAATGTAATTTTCATGTCCAAATGCCTGGAAGTCTTAACTGGAGGACGAAGCATGCCAGGAAAATGTTTACGCGATGTGGCCTTGGGGCAGCTTGCTGGCTGCGAGATGGGTTTGACCTTGGAAAGCGAAGAAGGGGAAGTTCCACACCTGCGGTGGTCCCAGGCGCCGCCCCTGCCTTGGCCAAGGCCGGGGTCGGCGGATTTCACTGAGATACAGTAGTTCCAGTGGGATTACATGCATGTATACTTGATGTTACTTGAAATTGGGTGGCTGTTGGAGGGAGTTCCAGTGGATTGTTTCTCCTTGGCCTCGGATGGAAGTTCCTTTTGGATTCAGAAAGATGCAACGGAGGTTGATTTGATTTTCTGAGAGAAACTGTACGTGCCCAGCCTACTTTTGGATGCAGTCAGGTAACTACAAATGCCAGACGGCGATCATCGTCCGGATCGCCTGGGACTGCATGGACATGGAGATGCATGTGCTGAGCTATTGAGGTGCTGTTTCGTGTTCCAAACAGCACAAACATACTCATGGCAATACGGAAAGGGCACTACTCCGGATACCTTAATAATGCCTTGGTATTTCGAAAGGAGGTCTCAGCCACTTGAAGACTGTATTCGGAAAACTACACACCATATTATGTATATAATTATATATATATACACGTATATATATATATAGATATACAGTATATATATATATATACAGTATGATATATATATAGAACTATATATATATACAGTATGATATATATATAGAGATTCAGATATACATTATATAATATATATATATAGATATACATTATAAAGGGTATCAGTGCTTCTTGTATCGGTCGTATTTGTGTATGACATTGTATCCGCAGCCCTTGAATGCCACTGAGGTTAAAAGGCAACCAGCCAGTTCGCCTAGCTCGACTTGGGAGTATATCGCCACCTGATGCCGCAAAACAACCCCGGAAGGAAAAAAACTCCAGCTGATCTTCTTTGTAATACAACTTGGTTCATTTTTGTTTGCCATTCAAACGGTTCAATGGATGGTTTCATTGCTCAGAGATTCACCACACTATCAGGCAGGCCAGAGAGCGGCGTCACTCTTCATCTCAAGAAATGCAAACACATTTCATCCATCTAATTTTCAACAGAATAGCAAAGAGGCGCAAAAGTGAGATGTGCTACCGTACAACATAATCAACATATAAAACACTGTTACAGTTTCTTACTGGCCAATGAATCACAACCCTGAGGCGCAAAGAAGCCGGAGTCGCGCACCAAGATGGCAGAATACACTTTCTTGCCTACACTTGTTTCCTTCCAGGGGCAAGTGAACAGCAGGATGTTTACCTTTTGTGGAAGCTTCGCATTGCAAGCATGATGTCGCTGCTTCTCTAAGGACAAGATTCGCGACCCAGCTACACGCTTCCATCGCTTAGATGATCCGCAGGTTGGGATAGTTAGAAAATGGTCCCTGGGCTAGGAGTAATACTGCATGCCACAGTGGTTTAGAAATGTTCAGAGGAACCAGAAATCAAAAGGTAAAAAAATGACAGGTAGCTCCTAAAGAAGATGTGAATGATCCCTTAGCTTTGTCGCAGTCTTGCTATGTCTTGCGGACTGGCAAGTAAGATACAACATCCCAAGCATGGATGACCTAGCCGGAGTTTGGCTCTAGGTCTGGCTCATTTGTGTATTAGACGTTTCTCCTTTTGCTTGAGGTCGTGCTGTCCAAAGCTAACACCATAGAGCTTCGACCAGCTCGAAATCGAATCGATATCTGTATCCTTTCTGCTATTGGACCGCTTTTCTAACAGCCTTCTCGAAGCCTTCTCGAAGCCTTCTCGAGGTCAGGCTGTACTTCTTGCAGCAACACCCATTTTTCCAAGATTTAAGTACGCCCTGACCTGAGAGTGCGGGTTTGAGCCGCCACCCCTCCCTTGAAATGAATTTAGTATGCCAAGCAGAAGGGCTGAGTCTATCTTGTAAGACAAAATAGACAAAGGTTTATTAGTCATTATGGTTCATTCCAAAGGGGCCATACGCGAGTGTTCTTTGCTTCTTTGATTAAAACACATGTCTCACAACATTTTGGTATATTTTTGTCAGCACTTTGCAACACTTTTGCCTCCAGAAATTCTTGGTCTCCAAGCCATGAAGGCCATGAAGGATCAAAGCTAAGGTCCCTCCGAGAACGTTTGGCACCGCAACTGGTGCATCCAAGTTGTCCACCAGATCCGGCAGGGGAACCCCAGAGGCAGCTTGATGACAGCACTGATTTCAGGCGCAAAGGTGGTACGAGCGATTATATCATATCCTCATTGTACAGGTGATTGTAGTTATGATGCTGTAAGTATATACACATAAATTACACATATTAATATAATATAATATAATACAATACAATACAATACAATATAATATACATACTATTTATTATGTAATTATATATATAATATACTGATTATGTGGTGGACTTTCCTTTTCCATTAAAATTTCTTAATTTCTGCGGAAACCCTGGGTCTTCTGTGGTGTCCAATCCCCCCCGAGGTTACTGTGGTGGAGCAGAACGCAGAGCCAGAGACAAACGGAGCTTTGGCGGAAGCGTTGGCGTGCGCGCAATGGCGAATTTCCCTATAGGAAAAGTGGTCATTTCCCTAGGAAAATTGTAATTTTCCTGGACAAAATGCAAAAATGCAGTTTCTTATGAACATTGTTGGATTTAAACTGATGAAAATTGGTAATTGTCCATGAAAAGAAATTAGTGGAGTTAACATGACTTAACTAGGAAATGGGGATATGGCTCGACCAACAATCTGGCCAAAAATTGGGGTTGACAGTTGAAAAGACTGTTGATTCTCGATCAGCTGGACCTGTGTTTTTTTTTGGGCAACCATTGCATCACTGAGGCATGGATTACCTTTTTGTGACGCCACCTGATGGTCACACCACTCTGGAGGCACTGAAGTGCAGCAACGGGAGCAGCAGACGTTGGTTGAACAGATGAACAGATGGTATGGAAAAGGGTCATACATATAATATATTATAATATATATATATATAATTATTTATATTATATAGCAGGTCCAAGCTGTTGGAAAGAGAAGCGAATGCCATGACTCATGATCGCAACTTACTCATGAACGACAGCTGCTTGATCCTTTTGATCAACTTGCCAGCGAAAATTACTTGTTTTGGCCTTCTACTTGGTGAAGGCTATAAGCCTATGGACGCTTGAGTCCCTCATCTTGTGTTGTGCACCAGCTGTCTCAGTTGACCTTCGATGGACGCAGAATCTCCACTTTAAGTCAGCATCTTAGCCATCCAAGGACTAATGGGACGCTGTGTGGAAAGGGGGCCTACCATAATCTGCCATAGTGGAACGACGATGAAACATGATGAAACATTCTCCAGTGTTTTTTCCAATCTGGCAAGGGCACTTACTGCTGGTACTTCAGACTTGAATATTCCAGGTATAAGTTCCTTTCTGTAGTAAAATCACTGTTATTGAGATCTGATCAGCGCTTTGCTTTTGCCCGGCTGAATGTTTTGAGCTCAGGTGGAAATGCGGTCTTCGGCCAAGAGGTTGTGTTCGGGGTGACGAAAAGGCTGGTTGTTTCGGCTCATTTGATGCTTTCTACCATTGTGGTGAAGCGTAGTAATACTTATAGTTGTCCCTGTTTCATGTTGATAGCAAGATTCACAATGCAACACGGCTCCTGTCAGGTTTATTTTCGGCTCACGTTTGACAACAGGATCAGTGAATTCGCAAGGGATGCCCAGGGCAAGGGAACATGACGTGGCACATTTTTTTTGTTGAAGGGTATATATTGGAACAGGTTTGGAGCAGCTGGACAACTGCAGAAAAAAGACAACGCTACAAAATCAATGCGGCAAGGGATCATAGAAATGTCCGTCCAACACAAGGCACTGAAGCATCTTCTCCTGCAAGATCCCTTGTCTACAAGAGGCAAACAGTTGACATTCCAAATAGTAAGCACTACACAGGTATGGAGCCTTATGGAGCAGATGTGAGAACAACCAAAGGAAGTATAATCTGGAATCTGGAAGCAAAGCAGTCCTCAGCCTTTGACATCCTTTTGTTTTGGACACCCTTGACATGATGTTTCACATCGTCTCTGTTCCTGTTGATTAGGAAGTACTGCGTTACTTCATTTTGTGGCGGGAGCATGCTTCTAAGTCAAAGGATAAGATTCATCAAGATTCCACCCGTCATGTTCCCAGTGATAAAAGACTGTGCCTTCCTTCATAGTCCAGCCAGAGTCTTCTTCGAAATGCAGCCAAACATTATTTGTTTGCTTGGTCACCTCTAACATATCGTGAAAGATGTGCAGAGATTGTTGACAGTTTATAACATCTCCAGCATACCACTTGTGGGCATGTGCTATGTGCCAGAGTCCGAATGTTGAGGCTTTGGGTGATTCCACGCAAAGTGGTCGGCAGCCTCAACAACCTTGTCCTGTGGGAAGCAGTTGGCCAATCTAATCCAAACTGAACAAGTTGTGAAGGTATGTCAGCAAGACATGCATATAGCACTTGATGTGAAAAGAAAGCTCTTTGCTGCTATTTCATAGGCTTTATAGACTTCATATTTAACGAGATTGTGGACATTGGTGAACATTATTCTGTGTTGGAAAGGACATCTCAATGGGTTGTCCCTGATTGTCTTTGATGAACATCATGTCATCATGTTTTCCTGAGCCAGCTGCGAGGTGCAAAAGTTGTTGCAGAAGGATGCGTAGGGTGTCCCGGTGATGGCTGCAGATGATGGATCGGAACAGAAGTGCGTTTCTAGCTTCGATTGAGCAGTGTTCAGCCCTGTTGGTTGATGATTGATGATTGTAAGGGATTATACTATCTGACACTTATTGTATTATACTATACTATACTATATTATATTATATTATATTGCATTATATATATATATTATATTATTATATTATATTATATTATTATATTATATTATATTACGCGCAAACACCCCGATTCGCCCACACCCCTTCTATGCTGTACACTTGGGGATATCAAACGTTAGACTTTACATTCAATTGGGAAGATCAACAAGGGTATTTAGGGAATATAAATTTCCCACCCCCGTTGAACTTTACATTCATTGAAGATCTTCAATAAGGGTGTAATTCTCCCACCCCCGTTAAACTTCTACATTCATTCAAGATCTTCAATAAAGGTTTAATTCTCCCACCCCCGCTAAACTTCTACATTCATTGAAGATCTTCAATAAGGGTTTAATTCTCCCACCCCCGCTAAACTTCTACATTCATTGAAGATCTTCAATAAGGGTTTAATTCTCCCACCCCCGCTAAACTTCTACATTCATTGAAGATCTTCAATAAGGGTTTAATTCTCCCAACCCCGTTAAACTTCAAGATCTTCAATAAAGGTTTAATTCTCCCACCCCCGCTAAACTTCTACATTCATTGAAGATCTTCAATAAGGGTTTAATTCTCCCAACCCCGTTAAACTTCTACATTCATTGAAGATCTTCAATAAGGGTTTAATTCTCCCAGCCCCGTTAAACTTCTACATCCATTGAAGATCTTCAATAAGGGTTTGATGATGGTGATGATGATGATGATGATGATGTGGTGTAAGAGACTCGCACAGGTCCCTATGCTGTGCGTGCCGATATAGAACATGAAGTTAGCCATGATGCAAAAAAATCCCATTTTTACCACGTCTTCAGCACATACGAAGATGGCCGCGGACAAGCGCGGGCAAATCAAGGTGTTTGGCCGATTATATTACTGTATATTATATTATATTATTATATTATATTATATTATTATACTATATTATATTACTGTATATTATATTTTTATATTATTATATTATATTATATTATATTATATTATTATACTATATTTTATTTCTTGTTATATATTATATTATATTATTATATTAAATTGTTATATCATATTATATTATATTATATTATATTATTATATTATATTATTATACTATATTATATTATATTATATCATATTATATTATATTATATTATTATACTATATTATATTACTGTATATTATATTATTATATTATATTATATTAGTATTATATTATATTATATTACTATATTATATTATATTAGTATTATATTATATTATATTACTATATTATATTTTTTGTATTATATTTTATTGTATTATATTATATTGTTTTATATTAGTATTATATTATATTATATTACTGTATATTATATTATATTACTGTATATTATATTATATTATATTATTATATGATTTTATATTATATTACTATATTATATTATATTATATTACTATATTATAGTATATTATATTACTATATTATATTATATTATATTTTATTATATTATATTACTTTTTATTATATTATATTATATTGTATATGTATGTCTTGTATAGGGAATGTTCCAGTATCTTGATAATAGTAGGGGATTGTCATCCTGAGCCATGCCTGCCGAGGCATCGTGGAGACGCGCGAGTTTTGAAGCAGCGAGCACAAGATGACATTGTGTCAGTCCTCAAGACGTTTTATAGCTTGGTCCCTCAGTGCAAAGATTGGAGCTTGGAAAATGATCTAAAAATGTTTGATTTTTGTAGATTGAGATAGATTAAGAGGACTTGAATGTTGGAATATGTTGAATGATGTTGCATGACGTTGAGTGATGTTGAATGATGTCGAATCCAGTCAGTTTAGGATGGTTTTAGGATGTTAGGACTCTGTTGGATTGCCTTTGCAGCCCCTCCGATTCATCGCTTCCTAAATCTAGATAGATTTAATGTTCGCAGGATCTCAGAGTGGCATGAACTTATTTTTCCTTTTGCATGCAGCGCCTTTGTGATCCGTTGTGATATGTTGTGTCAATATCCAGTTCAAGTTCTTTAAATGTATATTCTATATACATATGTATATATATATACAGATGTATATATATATATATGTACATATGTATATATATGTACATATGTATGTATGTATGTATGTATATATATATACATGTACATATGTATGTATATATATATATACAGATGTATATATATATGCTTCATGCAGTCACACTGTCTCCAAGTACCTCGGCTTCATTTGTGTCGATCTCGTCAAAACAACATGTTTGCCTATGTCATTTCATTTCTTGTGGCTCCTTTGTGTGTTGGAGACAGCGTCCAGTGACGCCATTCGCATGGCCGGCCTCCCAGGTGAGCCAACACGGATTGTGCCAATTCGTCTTTTTGATGCTCACACCGCCTTCAAGGAGCATCGTCAGCATGGTCAGCATGGTCAGCATGGTCAGCATGGTCAGCATGGTCAGCATGGTCAGCATGGTCAGCATGGTCAGCATGGTCAGCATGGCGCAGCATGTAAGTATATGTAAGATTATGTAAGTATAGATAAAATTAGTGATATGATATGATATACCATATTATCATACTGTGCACGAATATACATGGAATGCACGGCATTGTGCGATATTGTGTGATTCTGCGAAATTCACTCTGCAAGACTTTTGATCACGCTGAGTTCAGGAAGCTCTGGTGGAAGAAGTTGACATTCAAATTCTCTCTGCCGCGCGCTTAGCCTTACTATGTGGGACTTGATAGACTGGGAGGCAACTGCTAGACTTTGCGGGAATTCAATGGTAGGAGATTCCAGTGTCAGAAATCCCTGAGGCTGGAAGCACCATTTGCAAGGAATATGAGCTGCAGGCACCAAACTACCTCCTCAATTGAAGAAGTTTGTCAACTAGAAACGACATGAGTGGACCTGTTGGGGTCGCATGGTGTGGTAGTGTAGTAATATGCATTCAATATATGGAATATGAGCAACAACTCAGTGTTGTTTGTTGTGTCCAGATGCGGTGTCTCAAACAGTGTTGGAACCATTGGAAGCTCCCTGTTGCAAGCGGAAGGATTGGGCATTCTGCGTGTGGCGTGGGGAAGCAGATGTTGCTTGGCTTGGGGATACTGATACATTTGGAAAGGAGTATAGAACTTACTGTACCAAATTCAAATGTTGCAGCATTGGTGCAACTGATTCCAAAGTGACACTGATATAGCTAATTACATCCGTTTCCTAAACCATCCAACTATAAATACTCAAGCCACAAGCTGAATTCCAAAAAACGGGAGGTAGCTGTGCATGTGGTAATCGCTCCTTACGTGCAGGGTATGGTATTGGAATGCCAAGCGTTGCACCATGAGGTCTTGGACTCTGGGTCATCCACGTCAAGCTTTCTGAGACTGTCACACACCAAAGGTGCCGCATTGGTTTGGTTTTGGATTTGTTGGATGACAGCCAGGTTCTGGATTTTGCATTCTCTGATTTTTTAGAATTTCTCTGGCATATTTTGAAGTCTATCTCCAGGGTTCGCACTATTAGCTGCCAGGGTGCTGATGGGTCTTGATGAGTCTTGTTGGGTTTCGATAGAGACTTGAGGATCTTGAGGTTCCTGGAAAACCATGGAAACCCAGAAAAGTCAGCATTTGCATTAACACTTTGACTTCTTCCAGGTGCTCAAGCATGGGCTGCCTGGTGGTGTTTGATTGAGCTCCTAGGAACTCAGATCACACCGCACATCAGCCGGCATCCTGTGAAGGCAAGATGCGAAACAAGTGTAACAAGTGACAGATCGTCGAAGTTGCATCAAAACCATGTTACCTGTTGTGATGTCTACGAAGTTCACCCTCACTTCTTTTACCATATTTTACCAAGAGTTTCAGACGGGATCTCGAAAAAGAAGCCGAAACTCAGCAGGGAAAGCTTGCGGAACTAAGGGGCGCAAGTCATTGCAAGGATGGGTGTTACAGGTGATGATGATCATTTGTCAACCCCCAGTCTCAAGCATGTTCCTTGAGGCTTCATTTCCTCTTAATTTCTTCCATGTTGTGCATTTAATCTATTTTTGCGACTACACAGGCCTGTAGAAAAACGGAGGAAAGGTGTTTTAGTATTATAGGATGCTGTAGGATGTCCTAAAGTCCCTATATAGGTGTTGGTTGTTGTTGAGATCAAAGTGTCGCAAAGAGCATGTTCCTTTCGTTCACAGTACAAATTTGTCATTGCTTCGTTGGAGACTGATTGTACTGCAAATGTTTGATAGAATCTATTTGCGAACTCCTCCTGGTTTGATCCAATGTGGCATTCCTTTGTTTGGAACAAGTTGGCCGACATTTGTATGTCCACAGATTTTGCAGATGACTGTGGCACAGAGGCAGTGACCGATTGTATTATTTGGAAGCTGGCACCTGCCAACCTCAGGACAAGCACGTGACAGAAGACTTTCTTGCAGAAATTTGCAGAATATCAAAATGGAATTTGATATAATTATATATATAATTATATATATAGTAATATGTAGTAATGATTCTATGATGTTCTATGACAATGCCGCGTTGCAGCTTTAAAACGCTTTGCCTCAGGAGACTGCAGAAGGCATTTCCGGCGGAGTGCCGTATGCTTGAGAAGGCGCAGCCGGATTTGGGTTCCCCAGGATCCAGACCGGAAGCCCATTGCTTCACAGGTGGCGATGTACCATGCTTCACTTCTGAAGCCAAAAGCCATGGCACTGAAGCAGGCTTGGAAGGGACAAGGAAAGGCCTTCAGCTTGTGGATTCAATTTGTTTGAGTCTTATACTGTCATGGTAATGGTGTATATATTTAACTATATGGGAGCCGTCCAAAAACCCCAGAAAGGTTTTTAGTGAAGGACCTATTCTCGCATTTTTCCCATGGTCTAAAACCTGCATCGCGCAAGTTTCGCGCAAGGGCGGCCCAAGGTACGCGCAAGTACTATTGTTATCATTATTACAAATACTATTTTTAATTAACATTTTGATTGCTACTACTACTACTACTACTACCACGACGACGACGACTACTACTACTACCACTACCACTACCACTACTACTACTACTATTACTACTACTACTACTACTCCTACTATTACTACTACTGCTACTACTACTACTACTACCACTACTACTACTACTACCACTACTACTACTACTACTACCACTACTACTACTACTACTACTACTACTACTAGTCCTACTATTCCTACTACTATTACTACTACTACTACTACCACCACTACTACTACTACTACTACTAGTAGTACTAGTAGTACTACTAGTACTACTAGTACTACTACTACTACTGCTACTACTACTACTACATTACCACTACTACTACTACTACTACTATTACTACTACTGCTACTACTACTACTACCACTACTACTACTACTACTACTACTACAACATTACCACTACTATTACTACTACTACTACTACTACAACTACTACTACTACTACTACCACTACCACTACCACTACCACTACCACTACTACTACTACTCCTACTATTACTACTACTGCTACTACTACTACTACTACCACTACTACTACTACTACCACTACTACTACTACTACTACTACCACCACCGTATCTGATTTAGATCTTAAATATTAATATCTCGAGTTGATAAACATAGATAACCAGGGTGGTAAATAGGCCATCCAAAGAAAAAGGAGCAGATAGATAGATAGATAGATAAATAGATAGATAGATAGATAGATAGAGATAAAGCAGCCAACGCGGTCCGGAAGACATGCAGCAGCAGTCCGGAGATGGTGAGCAGGAAGGTGTTTCAGAGTGGTTTCAGACCTCTTTTGGGCTTGTTTTTTGGGTACCCCCAGCTTTGGGAGATGAAAAAGAAAGAGAAAAGGTAGAGAAAGAGAAAGAGAGAGAAAGAGAGACAGAGAGAGGAAGAGGAGAGAGAGGAGGATGGAAGATGGAGACAAACAGAAGGCGAGAGAGAGAGAGAGACAGAGAGAGGAAGAGGGAGAGGAGAGAGAGAGAGCGTTGTAAATGGTGAGCAGCGGGGTGTTTCAGAGTGGTTTCAGACCCTTTTTGTCCGTAGGCTACCTCAGCTTTGGAGAAAAAACAGGAAAAAACGGGAAAAGAAAGAAGAGAAGGGAGAAAGAGACAGAGAGAAAGAAGAAGTCTTGAGACGGTGAGCAGGAAGATGCGTCGAACTGGTTTCAGACATCTTTTGGGGCCGGTTATGGGGCTACCTAGTTCTTAAGACATCCAAAAGAAGGGGCTCAAAACAGATTGTACTTGAAACACATGCGGTCCGGAAAGACGTGCAACGGTCCGGAAAAGCAAGCACCCAAAAAGTACTCTAATTGTAGATATTGTGGTCCGGAAAGACGTGCAGCGGTCCGGAAAAGCAATGCACCCAAAACGCACTCTAATTGTAGACATTACGGTCCGGAAAGACATGCAGCGGTCCGGAAAAGCAAGCACCCAAAACGTACTCTAATTGTAGCCATTGTGGTCCGGAAAGACCTGCAGCGGTCCTAATGTCTACAATTAGAATACTTTTTGGGTGCTTGCTTTTCCGGACCGCTGCAGGTCTTTCCGGACCACAATGTCTACAATTAGAGTACGTTTTGGGTGCTTGCTTTTCCAGACCGCTGCAGGTCTTTCCGGACCACAATGTGTACAATTAGAGTACGTTTTGGGTGCTTGCTTTTCCGGACCGCTGCACGTCTTTCCGGACCGCAATATCTACAATTAGAGTACTTTTTGGGTGCTTGCTTTTCCGGACCGCTGCAGGTCTTTCCGGACCACAATGTCTACAATTAGAGTACGTTTTGGGTGCTTGCTTTTCCAGACCGCTGCAGGTCTTTCCAGACCACAATGTGTACAATTAGAGTACGTTTTGGGTGCTTGCTTTTCCGGACCGCTGCATGTCTTTCCGGGCCGCAATGTCTACAATTAGAGTACTTGTTGAGTGCTTGCTTTTCCGGACCGCTGCTCATCTTTCCGGACCGCATGTGTTTCAAGTACAATCTGTTTTGAGCCCCTTTTTTTGGATGTCTTAAGAACTAGGTAGCCCCATAACCGGCCCCAAAAGAGGTCTGAAACCAGTTCGACACACCTTCCTGCTCACCGTCTCAAGACTTCTTCTTTCTCTCTGTCTCTTTCTCCCTTCTCTTCTTTCTTTTCCCGTTCTTTCCTGTTTTTTCTCCAAAGCTGAGGTAGCCTACGGACAAAAAGAGGTCTGAAACCACTCTGAAACACCCCGCTGCTCACCATTTACAATGCTCTCTCTCTGTCTCCTCTCCCTCTTCCTCTCTCTGTCTCTCTCTCTCTCTCCCTCTCTCTCGCCTTCTGTTTGTCTCCATCTTCCATCTTCCATCTTCCTCTCTCTGTCTCTCTCTCTCTATCTCTCTCTCTCTCTCTCTCTTTCCCTCTTCCTCTCTCTGTCTCTCTCTCTCTCTTTCTCTACCTTTTCTCTTTCTTTTTTCATCTCCCAAAGCTGGGGGTACCCAAAAAAGCCCAAAAGAGGTCTGAAACCACTCTGAAACACCTTCCTGCTCACCATCTCCGGGCTGCTGCTGCATGTCTTCCGGACCGCGTTGGCTGCTTTATCTCTATCTATCTATCTATTTATCTATTTATCTGCTCTTTAAATGTATTTCCTTGTATGTTGTGTTCAAGTCTTTTCTGTCTGTAAATTGTTCTTTTCATCAAGGTCAGCTAGACCCCCCGAAGGGGTCTGAAACCACTCTGAAACCGCTCTGAAACCACAGAAGTTCAACACGTGCAGAGCTACTTCCCAGTACTACTTCCCAGTATTACTGTGTACTACAAAGCTTGCACAAACCACTTCCCAGTACTACTGTGTACTACAAAGCTTGCACAAAGCACTTCCCAGTACTACTGTGTACTACAAAGCTTGCACAAAGCACTTCCCAGTACTCCTGTGTACTACAAAGCTTGCACAAAGCACTTCCCAGTACTACTTTGTACTACAAAGCTTGCACAAACCACTTCCCAGTACTACTGTGTACTACAAAGCTTGCACAAACTACTTCCCAGTACTACTGTGTACTACAAAGCTTGCACAAACCACTTCCCAGTACTACTGTGTACTACAAAGCTTGCACACACCACTTCCCAGTACTACTGTGTACTACAAAGCTTGCACAAACCACTTCCCAGTACTACTGTGTACTACAAAGCTTGCACAAAGCACTTCCCAGTACTTCTGTGCACTACAAAGCTTGCACAAAGCACTTCCCAGTACTACTTTGTACTACAAAGCTTGCACAAACTACTTCCCAGTACTACTGTGTACTACAAAGCTTGCACAAACTACTTCCCAGTACTACTTTGCACTACAAAGCTTGCACAAACTACTTCCCAGTACTACTTTGTACTACATGGCTTGCACAAATTACTTCCCAGTACTACTGTGTACTACAAAGCTTGCACAAACTACTTCCCAGTACTACTTTGCACTACAAAGCTTGCACAAACTACTTCCCAGTACTACTTTGTACTACAAAGCTTGCACAAACGACTTCCCAGTACTACTGTGTACTGCAAAGCTTGCACAAACCACTTCCCAGTACTACTGTGTACTACAAAGCTTGCACAAAGCACTTCCCAGTACTACTGTGTACTACAAAGCTTGCACAAACCACTTCCCAGTACTACTTTGTACTACAAAGCTTGCACAAACTACTTCCCAGTACTACTGTGTACTACAAAGCTTGCACAAACTACTTCCCAGTACTACTTTGCACTACAAAGCTTGCACAAACTACTTCCCAGTACTACTTTGTACTACACTTGCACAAACTACTTCCCAGTACTACTGTGTACTACAAAGCTTGCACAAACTACTTCCCAGTACTACTTTGCACTACAAAGCTTGCACAAACTACTTCCCAACTACTTTGTACTACAAAGCTTGCACAAACTACTTCCCAGTACTACTGTGTACTACAAAGCTTGCACAAACTACTTCCCAGTACGAAATACTAAGTGAATACTAAGTATTTAACATTCGAAAACAAGTACGAGAATAATGATGAAAAACAACTGAAATGATGAAAGTGATCCGGGAGTGTGGTCGCGCAAGAAACGCGCAAGGTTGGCGCAAGCTCGGCCCAAGAGGCCTTTGTGGGAACAGTAATTTAGGACAACCCCCATATATATATATAGTCTATGTCTATTATATGTATATATTATGAATATATATTACATTCATACGCATAGTCAGTCATGATAATGGCAATGGTAATCGAAGGAAGTTTGGAAGTCAAATTGACATGTCGAAAAAGTGCAAGCGGCTGTGGCGCGAAGCACATGTGGAAGTCAAAATGATCTAAAATGTCAAAACACCTCACGCCCAGAGCACTTTTGGAAGTTGAGCTGTTCAAAAAGTGCACGCCGTTTTGGCGCGAAACACATTTGCAAGCCAACAGTGTTAAAAACTGACGGTCTCGGACCACTTTTGGACGTTCAGATGTCGAAAAAGTGCACGGCGTTGTGGCGTGAAGCACATTTCGAAGTCAAAATGGTAGAAGCACACCACATTCGGACCACTTTTGGACATTCAAGTGTCGTTTTGCGTGGCAGGCGCAATGGATTCTGCACCTTGCCAAACGCAAGCAAAATGTGAAGCTTTTATGGCAGTTGCGAAAGACGAATGGGCTTTAGAAGAGGATCTGCTACATTTTGCGCAGGCGCGGTACAAGAGACAGCTTCATCAGAGATGTTTGGAGGTCAGGGCGCTGATTTCCCAAGAGGGGTTGCATTTTGGAGCATCAGATCTTCAGGTTTGCTAAGATGATTTTGCGTGGCAGGGCTTCACTTTTTCCTGGCAGGCGCAGTACTTTGGACAGATGGAGTGGAAAAATCGCAAAACGCATTGGTACGAGGCCGTCAGTTCCGCACTCACCTTTTAATTGTTTGAAGGTAGTCTCGCAGAATTGCTTCGTTTTTGACGTCGTCAAGTTCAAAAGTTGACGGTTCGCAGAATTTCTTCGTTTTGGAGCTGTCAACTTCCTGTTTTTGAGGGAGTCTTGCGGAATTGCTTCGTTTTCCACATTTGAAGGGATCCTGGCAGAATTCCGTTCTTTCAGAAATAGATAGATGGATGGATAGATAGATAGATAGAGAGATAGAGAGATAGAGAGATAAAGAGATAAAGAGGTAGGTAGATAGATAAACAGGCAAACAGAGGGACATATAGACAGATAGATAGGTAGTCAGATAGCCAGGTAGACAGATAGCCAGATAGATAGATACATACATAGATTGTCAGATAGTCAGAATGACAGATAGACAGTTAGATACATACATAGAAAGATAGATAGACAAATTTACAGATACATGGATAGTCCAGTCAGATAGCCAGATGGACAGATTGACAGACAGACACATAGACAGACAGACAGAAAGACAGAAAGACAGATAGACAGACAGATAGACAGGCAGATAGATTGATAGACCGATCCATAGATAGATAGAGAGATAGACAGACACACAGATAGACAGATACACAGATAGACAGATAGATAGACAGATAGACAAAAACATAGACAAATAGACACATGCTGTAGACACATGCTGCAGACAGATAAACAGGCAGACTGATAGACAGGTAGACAGGCAGCGAGACAGCTAGACAGACAGATAGACAGATAGAAAGATAGAACGATAGAAAGACAGATATAAGGATAGAAAAATAGAAGGATAGAAACATAGTCAGAAAAGATAAAATGATTGAAACATAGACAGATAGAAAGATAGAAAAATAAAAACAAAAATAGATAGATAGATTAAAGAGACCCATAGATAGATACATAGATAGATGCATAGATACACAGATACATCAATACATAGATGGATGGATAGACAGATAGATAGACAGATAGAGAGGCGCAGAGAGAATGAAACAGAGAGAAAATTAGATAGAAAAAAAACATAGAGAGCGATAGAGAGAGAGAGAGACAGAAAGAGAAAGAGAGAGAGACTCAGAGCGTCAACCACCTTTCAGTCGATCAGTTCGCTCTGCCAGCCAAGCATCACAACAACCAAACTCTCCTATACAGAGGTTTCCTAGCTCTGAAATTTCCGCGACGGCCTTATGCAGTACCACTGCTTAATATGGTAGTGACAATTAAATTGTAGTGCATACAAATATCATATATATATATAAATAGATGTTGATGACATATGAACTCACAATAAATTTCAAACGATTTGTATTCTGAAATGTTGTTGATCTGGCATGATTCATGAAAATGGTGTGTGACAGCACATGATTATATTTTGAAGATACACAAAGGTACATAGCAATATAACAGGTTTTCTTTTCAGGGTAACCACGTTGATATATTTTCAGGCAACCACGTGGAACGATTCTTGGAGTTCGCGGAGAAGGTGAAGAATCCTCCTGCCCCAGCCCCTGCAGGACCAACTCTGAAGATTGAGAAGTCAACTGCAGAGCAGCAGGCTACGTTCTTGAGGTCTTTGAAGGAGACTGTCACATGCGAGGCTGAACACATCAAACCCAAGCCTGGTTGTGCTCGGGTGGACCCTTGCCGTGTTGAAGGCCCACAGGACACGCAGAAGATCTCCCAAAAGATCATTGAGGGCAAGACTCCTACTCCTACTGAGGTCATCAACTACTTCAACGCTGAGTTGAAGAAGCGCATTTGCTTCTTGGATGGTGGCATGGGTACACGAATCCAGGCTGAGAGGTTGGAGGAACCAGATTACCGCGGCGACAGGTTCAAGGATTTCAATGAGAAGGATGCCAACGGTGTTCCAGTGTCCTTGAAGGGCAACAATGATTTGTTGATTTTCACCAAGCCTGACATGGTGAAGGACATCCACAAGGAGTACTTCGCAGCAGGCTCTGACATTTGCGAGACCAACACTTTCAATGGCACCTCTGTGTCTCAGGGTGAGTACAAGATGCAGGCCATCGTCCATGAGATGAACAAGGTTGGAGCAGAGCTCGCCAAGAAGGCAGCAGCAGAGGTGACCAAGGAGGAGCCTCACAAGCCCCGCTTCGTGGCAGGAGCTGTTGGTCCTACAAGCCGCACTTTGTCTGTTTCCCCCAGCGTTGAGGATCCCTCCTTCCGCAACGTCACGTGGGATGAGCTGGTGGCTGCATACAAGGAGCAGGTCAGTGGCCTTGTGGACGGTGGTGTCGACATGTTGATGATCGAGACCGTCTTCGACACCCAGAACTGCAAGGCCGCCATTTTTGCCGTGGATGAATATTTCAGGGAGACCAAGAAGGAGAAGCTCCCAGTGATGCTCAGTGCCACCATTGTGGACAACAGCGGCCGCACCCTGTCGGGTCAGACCATTGAGGCCTTCTACGTGAGTGTGAAGCATTGCAACCCGTTCACCGTTGGCATCAATTGCGCCCTGGGTGCTGCGCAGATGAAGGGCTTCTACAAGAAGCTTGCCGACATGAACACCGGCTGGTGCCATGTGTACCCCAATGCTGGCCTGCCAAATGCCATGGGTGGCTATGATGAGGATCCGGAGATTTTCTCCACCAACATCTTGGACTATGCCAAGGATGGCTTGCTCAACTTTGTGGGTGGATGCTGCGGCACTTTCCCATCCCACATCGCAGCTGTGTGCAAGAAGGTCGAGAAGTGCCCGGTCCGCAAGCTGCCTGAATTGCCCAAGTACCCCACCATGATGCTCTCTGGTCTCGAGCCATGCAGTGTGAACAAAGAGACAGGCTTCCAATGGGTTGGAGAACGCTGCAACCTCATGGGCTCCGCCAAGTTCAAGAAGTTGGTAGATGCTTACAAGTGGGATGAGGCAATGGAGGTTTGCATTGCTCAGTGCGAGAAGAAGGCCGACATTTTGGACTTCAACTTCGATTCCGACCTCATCGATGGTCAGTCTGCAATGAGCAAGTTCATGAAGCTTTGCGTCACTGAGCCCACTGTGGCCAAGTTGCCTTTCATGATTGACTCGTCAAAGTGGCATGTCGTGGAGGAAGGCTTGAAGTGCGTGCAGGGCAAATGCATCGTCAACTCCATCTCGCTCAAGCCAGGTGAGGAGGAGTTCATCAAGCATGCCGACTTGTGCATGCGTTACGGTGCGGCCGTCGTTGTCATGGCGTTCGACGAGAAGGGCCAGGCTGCAACTTTTGAAGACAAGGTCAGGATCTGCCAGCGCAGCTACAGGGTCCTCAGGGAGAAGTTGGATTTCCCTCCAGAGGACATCATCTTCGACTGCAACGTGCTGACCATTGCCACTGGCTTGCCAGAGCACAACTCCTATGCTCTTGACTTCATCAATGCAGTTGAAGAAATCAAGCGCACTTGCCCTTGCGTTTCCTTCTCGGGCGGCTTGAGCAACTTGTCCTTCTCTTTCCGTGGTCTCAACTCCCTGCGAGATGCCATGCACAGCATCTTCCTGTACCATGCTGTTCCCAAGGGCCTCAACATGTCCATCGTCAACCCTGGTGCCTTGCCTCGCTATGAGGACATCGATGCCAACACTCGCAAACTGGCTGAGGAGGTGATTCTGAACAAGTCCGATGATGGCAACTTGCCTATTTCAAGGAGATTCAAAACACTTGTTCTCAGAAGTTTTGCCTTGAGCACTTGAGTGTTTGACACTATTTATTGGAAATGATACACTCACTTGATCTCATTTGTATCTTGAAGTCTTGTTGATATTAATTGCATGTTGCATCCAATTTTGGTGTATACAAACTTTGGGGTTATACTGTACTCATTTCCCAGGCAACCACGTGGAGCGATTCTTGGAGTTCGCGGAGAAGGTGAAGAATCCTCCTGCCCCAGCCCCTGCAGGACCAACTCTGAAGATTGAGAAGTCAACCGCAGAGCAGCAGGCTACGTTCTTGAGGTCTTTGAAGGAGACTGTCACATGCGAGGCTGAACACATCAAACCCAAGCCTGGTTGTGCTCGGGTGGACCCTTGCCGTGTTGAAGGCCCACAGGACACGCAGAAGATCTCCCAAAAGATCATTGAGGGCAAGACTCCTACTCCTACTGAGGTCATCAACTACTTCAACGCTGAGTTGAAGAAGCGCATTTGCTTCTTGGATGGTGGCATGGGTACACGAATCCAGGCTGAGAGGTTGGAGGAACCAGATTACCGCGGCGACAGGTTCAAGGATTTCAATGAGAAGGATGCCAACGGTGTTCCAGTGTCCTTGAAGGGCAACAATGATTTGTTGATTTTCACCAAGCCTGACATGGTGAAGGACATCCACAAGGAGTACTTCGCAGCAGGCTCTGACATTTGCGAGACCAACACTTTCAATGGCACCTCTGTGTCTCAGGGTGAGTACAAGATGCAGGCCATCGTCCATGAGATGAACAAGGTTGGAGCAGAGCTCGCCAAGAAGGCAGCAGCAGAGGTGACCAAGGAGGAGCCTCACAAGCCCCGCTTCGTGGCAGGAGCTGTTGGTCCTACAAGCCGCACTTTGTCTGTTTCCCCCAGCGTTGAGGATCCCTCCTTCCGCAACGTCACGTGGGATGAGCTGGTGGCTGCATACAAGGAGCAGGTCAGTGGCCTTGTGGACGGTGGTGTCGACATGTTGATGATCGAGACCGTCTTCGACACCCAGAACTGCAAGGCCGCCATTTTTGCCGTGGATGAATATTTCAGGGAGACCAAGAAGGAGAAGCTCCCAGTGATGCTCAGTGCCACCATTGTGGACAACAGCGGCCGCACCCTGTCGGGTCAGACCATTGAGGCCTTCTACGTGAGTGTGAAGCATTGCAACCCGTTCACCGTTGGCATCAATTGCGCCCTGGGTGCTGCGCAGATGAAGGGCTTCTACAAGAAGCTTGCCGACATGAACACCGGCTGGTGCCATGTGTACCCCAATGCTGGCCTGCCAAATGCCATGGGTGGCTATGATGAGGATCCGGAGATTTTCTCCACCAACATCTTGGACTACGCCAAGGATGGCCTGCTCAACTTTGTGGGTGGATGCTGCGGCACTTTCCCATCCCACATCGCAGCTGTGTGCAAGAAGGTCGAGAAGTGCCCGGTCCGCAAGCTGCCTGAATTGCCCAAGTACCCCACCATGATGCTCTCTGGTCTCGAGCCATGCAGTGTGAACAAAGAGACAGGCTTCCAATGGGTTGGAGAACGCTGCAACCTCATGGGCTCCGCCAAGTTCAAGAAGTTGGTAGATGCTTACAAGTGGGATGAGGCAATGGAGGTTTGCATTGCTCAGTGCGAGAAGAAGGCCGACATTTTGGACTTCAACTTCGATTCCGACCTCATCGATGGTCAGTCTGCAATGAGCAAGTTCATGAAGCTTTGCGTCACTGAGCCCACTCTGGCCAAGTTGCCTTTCATGATTGACTCGTCAAAGTGGCATGTCGTGGAGGAAGGCTTGAAGTGCGTGCAGGGCAAATGCATCGTCAACTCCATCTCGCTCAAGCCAGGTGAGGAGGAGTTCATCAAGCATGCCGACTTGTGCATGCGTTACGGTGCGGCCGTCGTTGTCATGGCGTTCGACGAGAAGGGCCAGGCTGCAACTTTTGAAGACAAGGTCAGGATCTGCCAGCGCAGCTACAGGGTCCTCAGGGAGAACTTGGATTTCCCTCCAGAGGACATCATCTTCGACTGCAACGTGCTGACCATTGCCACTGGCTTGCCAGAGCACAACTCCTATGCTCTTGACTTCATCAATGCAGTTGAAGAAATCAAGCGCACTTGCCCTTGCGTTTCCTTCTCGGGCGGCTTGAGCAACTTGTCCTTCTCTTTCCGTGGTCTCAACTCCCTGCGAGATGCCATGCACAGCATCTTCCTGTACCATGCTGTTCCCAAGGGCCTCAACATGTCCATCGTCAACCCTGGAGGCTTGTGGATTTTTCAGTCATTGCTGATCACTGGATCACTCTTATTCTGGATGTATTCCAAGAGAATTCAAAAGTTGCATCTACCAATTGTCATCCAATGTCACCAGGACAAATTTCCTGGCGCTTTTTTTTTTCAAGACCTCATCTGAATCCCTCCTGAAACGAAAGCTTGTTATCGTCTTTTCTTGGAATTCTTGAACTTATATGGATTTTAGCTGGAATTTGCATTAGAATACATTAGAATACATTAGAATACATTAGAATACATTAGAATACATTAGAATCATTCTTATTGGATACCATCAATGGAACTTATCAAGTCAATTGTCTACCACCAGGATCCAGTAGATCCGAATCCCTGGTTCCAGGATTGCCCCGCTACAACGACATCGATGCCCACACCCGCAAGCTGGCTGAGGAGGTGGCCCCACTGGAATGTGGCGTCCTGTGGAGTCCTCCATTTCAAGGGTTTATCGCTCTGTTTATTTTCGCTTTGAAAGATGGGCTTGATGGGCTTGATGGGCTTGATGGACTTGATGGACTTGCTGAGACTTTCGCTGCCAGGTGATCCTCAACAAATCCGCAGATGGCAAGCATGTGGGGGTGCCGAACGGACCTGGACAAAGAGGTAGCAGGACCTGGTTTGACGGGCCATCGGGTCATCCCCATGTGGTTTGGGATGCAACCCCTTCTAGATGGGTGATCAGACATATCATGTCATATCTCAAAGTTATGTGGCTTCAATGACACCTGTTTTGAAGTCTACCTGTCAGCCTGCAGAAGTGTTCTCGGGTGCTACTCCCATAGTTGCGTTTGCCACGAAAGTTACTACGACGTACGACCATTCCAAAAGCAAAAGGGCTCAAAAGGAAGTGTTTCATCATGGTCTTAGTCGTTCCGAATGTCTTGAGATTTATACGGTGTATCCCAACATATCCCAGTTGCCAGCATTCTAGCAGCCTCCTTAGTAACAGGCATGATTGATGCATTCTATCGGCTTATAGCCTCCTTAGACTTTCCTTGATTGGTTTGTCTTTTCCTTGGATTTTATTTTTCTTTCTTTCTCCCTTGGAAACCAAACAAAACCAAAGGAAACCAAAGGAAAACCGTAGAATCCACCCAGCCCCAAACCAAAGAAAATCAAAGGAAACCGAAGGAAATCAAAGGAAACCAAAGGAAAACCGTAGAATCCACCCAGCCCCAAACCAAAGAAAACCAAAGGAAACCGAAGGAAACCAAATGAAATCAACGAAAAACCACAGAATCCACCCGGCCCCAAACCAAAGAAAATCAAAGGAAACCGAAGGAAATCAAAGGAAACCAAAGGAAAACCGTAGAATCCACCCAGCCCCAAACCAAAGAAAACCAAAGGAAACCGAAGGAAACCAAATGAAATCAACGAAAAACCACAGAATCCACCCAGCCCCAAACCAAAGAAAATCAAAGGAAACCGAAGGAAATCAAAGGAAACCAAAGGAAAACCGTAGAATCCACCCAGCCCCAAACCAAAGAAAACCAACGGAAACCGAAGGAAACCAAATGAAATCAACGAAAAACCACAGAATCCACCCGGCCCCAAACCAAAGAAAATCAAAGGAAACCGAAGGAAATCAAAGGAAACCAAAGGAAAACCGTAGAATCCACCCAGCCCCAAACCAAAGAAAACCAACGGAAACCGAAGGAAACCAAATGAAATCAACGAAAAACCACAGAATCCACCCGGCCCCAAACCAAAGAAAATCAAAGGAAACCGAAGGAAATCAAAGGAAACCAAAGGAAAACCGTAGAATCCACCCAGCCCCAAACCAAAGAAAACCAAAGGAAACCGAAGGAAACCAAATGAAATCAACGAAAAACCACAGAATCCACCCAGCCCCAAATCAAAGAAAATCAAAGGAAACCGAAGGAAATCAAAGGATACCCTGCTATGAAGAATGGATGTTCCAGTCTAAAGAGTTCCTATGAAGCATGTTGTCAAGGTCGAGCGCTTTTTGGAGTACGCAGAGGTTCGTCGGGCCATTTTCCCACGAGCATATTCTGTCATGGACATACACATATCACATATTTTGATATTTTGTAATACTGGCATTCTATGGAAGGTATATGAGGTACAGCCAAAGTTTACCGCAATGGAAAGTAGTATTCGAATGTATTCGATATTTTTATTTTTTGAAAATTGAGCTGGGGCTTGGAAAACGATAACACAGTCTTCAAAAAAAATGATAATATTTGCTATATTCCGAATTCCCAAAACCTGAAAAACGATAAGACACTCAGACACTCTTCAAAAATTGATGACTTGGAGCTGTATACTAAATATTGACCGTGGCCCATATTAGCGTCGACAAAATCGATGGGAAAGGTGTGTTTCAAAATATGATTTCATGGCTGAACGACAGCTAATTTGGACGTGTCCAGTGACTGCTAGTGCTCATAGTTACAGACTGTTGCAGGTTTCAATCCAGTTGTGGAGGATTTGCCAGGCTCTAATCTGGAAACTGTATGAAATTGACAATCCCATTATGTTTCAACAAATCATCCAATGCAATTATGTCCGCAATAATAGTTTCAATTTTTTACTGTAACAGTTGACATATTATATAAGCACCTGCTTACAACATGGCGCTTTCCTAAACCTAAGGGATCCCCAGGTCACCATATGCCAGGCAGTTCGCAAGCCTGCAGCCCCTGCCGGCGGCGCTGCTGGTGGTGGTGAGAAGGCCAAGGCAGGTGGCAGAGTGGCTGGGGGGCCATGATGATTATCTTCAATTATTGTTATATGATCTACTGTATGACGTTAGTTGATAATGAAAGTGTTCAATATTTAAAGGACATTGTCTAGTTGACAATTGTTCATATTATGTGAATTGTCTAGTTGACATGATGTATGATTCCTGTTTTTTTTTTTTTCGAGCAAAGTCGTGGAGATATTCAACGAATTCTGGGATTTTCTGAACCACCAACAGTGGGGATAGATACGAAACAGCCCATGGCAGCTGGCCCATAAAAAACAGGATGCTTGGCGCTCGGGCACCTTCACTGAGCGACTCCACTACGGGTCGGGGATGCCCAGTGTCCCAACATAGACTCTTTGTCACACCAAGAGGTTTGGATATACACCATACATGATGCTCAGGGATTGTTCATACCAAGGGAACCAGAAAAAACAACAGTTTGTTTTTTTTTTTACACATGTTTTTTTTTTTAACAGTTTTTGGATAAACAATATATTTATGTAAAATCAGTAGATTTATATTGGATAAACAATATAAACAATTGTCCCAATATGTAGAATCAGTTTTTGGAGCCCCTCACAGTTGTTGGAGTCCCACCTTTCCGAGGCTCATCAACGGCATCGACAAGTTCATTGAGGGCGATACCGAGGAGGACGCACTCTGAAGATTTGGGATAGGGCAACAACAAATTAAAAAAAACTGCGGGGAACCAGAGGAAACCCAGGTTTCGACTTTCTACCCTCGATAATTTGCCATTTTTTCTACAGTTGAAACCCAGGTTTCTAGCGTCAAATTTCGCTGGAGTTCCTGTCAAATTTCGCTCATTTCATTGAATCCCATGGCTAATTTTGGTGGCCACTTGCGAGGCCAGAAAGGAGCTGCAGGTTCCTCTGCACGTCATTGAGGGACCATTGATGCAAGGACCGGACCTTGGGACCTTGGCCAGGGGAGATCCAGACCCTCCGGTGATCCAACATCCAACACGGCTGGAAAATCGCATCTGGAAAAGCATCTGGAAATGGTCGAATTTCCCACGTTTGATCATGGGATAATGGATGATAATGGGGATTAGATGCGATTAAGATTTATCAACTTGTCCTTGGATAGGGGATGCCCTGTGAGATGCGAGACTTAAATCATCGAAGTAAATGGGCTATGGGCCATGGCTTCCAGAACAACCTACTAAATTGCCGGAGGGTATGTTGGAGATTGAAGTTTGACAGTAACTCTACCTCCCAGTGTATTTTCTGATTCTTACTTGCCCTACAGCTGGAAATGAGATGAAATGAGATCACCAGCCAAGGGCAGGGCGTCCCCGCAGGGGTTGGATCCGTCCATCTGATTTCACCCTCCTTGGGATGACGATTCCAGGTTGACCCTGATATTTTCAGGAACCCTCTGGAAACATGACACAAATCCATCAACCACCACAACCACCGCAGTCCATCTGGGCGAGGAATGGGCATCATCGGAGATCTCTTCGGTGCTGGTAAGATGTTCTTGCCGCAGGTCATCAAGAGCGCGCGCGTGATGAAGAAGGCTCGATCCAAACACCGGAATGGCATGGAATGGCGACCAAAATTCTGAGGGAAAACCATGGTGGAAAACCCAAAAGCCACAGATTTTGTTGATCACATTGAAGAAATTTGAAGAATTTACTCTGTATATCTCTGATATCTCCATATCATCTACACGTTGACCATCCAATCTCGGGGGTCCAAAAACTTCCCGCGTGATAAGCTTCGCTGGGATCCTTGTGATACGCATCATTGGAATTTCGCTATCTGGTGAGTAGCATTAAATAGATGAACAGCAGTCATGCATAATACAAGAAAATCAAGAAACTATCCAAACCAGGTTTCGTTTTGAAGTGGATGTTGGAATCTGCAAATCCAACAGTTGTTGTTTAGACCGAACATTTCAAGGCCACAAATCCTCGGCCATGGATGACAGGCTGTCGCATACCTGACTCCTTTCATGGAGGAAGAACGTCGCGCTCAAGCCTCTTGGATTTTCAAATCTTGCTGAGTTAGGTTCAAACATGTTCAAACCATACGAGGAAGGTAATCAAACAATTTAAACCTGGCAATTTTCCCAAGATCCCATCGTAGTTCGGGGATTTCCCACGATTGATCCCTGATCCCCACCATCCCGATTTTTGCATCCAGGCCATTGCCGCTGGTGAAGATCCCAACCAGCCCAAGTACAACGGCGTGGTGCTGATGGCCCAGAGCCCAGTAGAGATTTTGGATGGCTACCAATGGGGATCAAGTTGCATCCAGATAAATATATAAATAATATGTACACAAATAATATCCAAGTATGAAGTGTGATAAAATATGATATACATAATATATACATATAATTTATGGTTTCATATATATATAGGCAAAACAAATAGTGTTTCACACGTTGAGATTGAACTGGCAAATGTCCAGCCTTCAGAAGTGTTACACCCTGAATTGGACAGTGCAGTGTCAGACTGAAGGCCACCGTGAAGGGTGACGTGCACGACATCGGTAAGAACATTGTTGGCGTGGTGCTGGGTTGCAACAACTACAAGGTGCACAGCTGAATGGGGGAGTGAGAAGCAGTGGGAACGGGATCCTTCTCTAGGTGAATGAAACCACATAGGGTATATAGGGTTTAGAAGGTAACATTTCAAAGTAAACTTAAACTCAGTGCATTCATTTGGTGAAGCTGGGAAATCTGGAAGCAGTTTCACCGGTTTCACCAATGGTCGTTATCTATGAACAGCATCCATGAAATATCATGAAATCATACCATCATACCGTCTATAAAATCATCTCTAATCATGCCATCATCTTCCCATACAATCTTCCCCATTTCAGATGGGTATCCCCCATTTCAGAGCGCAGCCACATGGTGCCATGGTACCCTACGACACGAGTCTGACGGCACGTCGTGCTACCACGCGTCCTACCACGATTAATGAATGTTATATAACACCATATAACATCACCTTGACCATAACCTCTATAAAATGCTGAGCTCAGTACCTGTTATAGGGCGTATCATATAACACCCCAAGCAACCCTGTAGTTGGTAAGTCCTCACCAGATGGTTCCCCTTTTGCCACCAGCTTTTTA
>CAMXCT020001583.1:0-143860 GCA_947184155.2 Cladocopium goreaui | reverse complement strand
GATAAACCTTGGAAACCACAGAACCAATAGAAAGCGATTGAGGACATAGAAACGAAACTAAACTACTTTGGAAACAATAGAAATCAATTGAAGTAATAGAATCTACTTTGGAAACAATGAAAGCCTTAGAATAGAAAAGCACAGAAGCCATAGACACCATTGAAATCTTGGACACTGAACCGACTGCCAACGGTTTCCATCTCGGCAGGATGTTGGCGGATTCCTGCCATGAAATTCGGCTGCTTCAACCGCTGTGCCAATGGCATGGCTGCACACGTAGCAAGCCCACACCAAGCGAGGTCTGGAACTTGACCATGGGTCATGTGAACAGATTTCCTTCCCTCTTATGGAGCCACTTGAGATCTCATTGTTCGATATTGTTTATGTCATGTTAATTAATGTGTATGTATAATATATATATATATATATAATATAATATAATATAATACAATATAATATAATTATACATAATTATAATATGCATATATGTTTTATCGACTTTTCAATGTAAATAGTAGACAAGCAAAGGCTTTGCATTGTTGCCACAAAACAACAAAAAGAAAGTAAATAAGCAATGATTCCCAGTCTCTCCAAACCTCAAAGCACAAACCAAATCCCATCATCTAGAGTCTTCCAACAAACAAACAAACAAACAAACAGGAAATCTGCAGCCACGCAAATGGGCATGGGTCAAAATTGCCGAAAATGAAACTATTGATTTCCAAATATGCTGAAATGTGTGGTGCCAGGTAAATTGTGCATGAGCTTCTGGTCCCCTTTTTCTTAAAAATAAAAAACATATATAATTAATTAATATAATACACTCACCATATTATATGCTGTAGATCATACTATATCAACACATCACTTGCGTGGGCACCTTTGGCTCTTCCTTTTCTTTGGTCCTAAATGGATGTTCCAGAACACATGTATTGCTTGTGCTTCAAGATCGCCGAACATATAGAAGAAGTAATCCCTACTACAATCTTGCAGGTGTTTGCATGTCCACCATGCTGGAACCTTAGTAAGGCTCTATTTATAAAAGTGAAGATCATCCCTCCAAACAATGATCATATGCGGCACAGCACTTGTGTTGTCCAATAGGCTACCCAAAAATCCAATGATTGAATGATCTAACAATAATACCTAATTGTACCTACAATGACAATAATTCACGTGGGAGTTTTTACTCCTCCATGTCCTCCATAAACCCATTTAATGGATCTTTGGCCACTGAACGCAAGCAGCCGAGAAACAAGAACTTGCACATAAACTCCACCGGGTCTTCAGGTTTCATCCTGTTGAGAACGAGATTCCCCGTTAATCGTGGTTGAGAACGTCCCCATGAAATATGGAGTATAACGGTTAGTATAATCCCCGAACCAATCATCAACCAGTTTAATAAGTTGCTGTATATAAACCCTACTAACTATAGATACTATAAATATCTAAAATAGACCCTAGTGACATTCGTAAAATAGACCCACTTTGATAACAAACTTGTGCACCATCCATGATTTGTAGCTGCCGACCATGGAACCAACCTTGTATCCCGTAAGTTTTGGTTGCAAGATGCTTCAAATCTAATCATGGATGGTATCACCTCATTAGTTGGAAACTTGCTACCCCTGGTTACTCTTATCCATGTAAGTACACCCTATGATTAAATCCCATCTTTCTATATCTTTCTTTAATCTATTTTTGACGATTCACTAACCCCAAAGTAGCTGAAACTCAATAGGCCAGCCTAGGGACGTCACGTGATGTCCTGGAGGCCCCACCAGGATGCTTTGGATTGCTGGGGAAACATCATGAAAGATCATGAAACACAGATATAAAACCATCGATCCGTTAAAACCCTCTCCACCATAAGTATGTCAACCATGTGTGCTGAATGTATCTTGGAGCCCTGTTCATCCAACAATCTACAGGTCCATCCATCAGCTGCCCTCATTGCATGCTGCGCCTCAGCATGGTGCGAAGACATTCCGCGAGCTTCTCTTCGATGCCGTGCTTTTGCAAATATCCCGTGGCCGCGTCCTGCGGTCAGTAAAACATGAGTCACCACACTAGGTGGATTTCCGCTGAATGGATGTAATCCAGTACACATTGAATTTTTGTTTGAATGAAATTATGATAGCTAAGTTGGCTTGCAACTTAGGTCAACAAGGGTATTGATATACCTGTACTATCTATACTTGGATGGGTTTATAAACCAATTTGGACCGGTGGTGGGGTGCTGGGATGATCATAGCAAGCCAACCAAGCTTTTCCTTCTCTGCATCTTACACCAACCTCAAAATAGATCCAATAATTGAAAACCAGGAAACCATAGAGTAAGAACTTGCAAAAAAAAACAATTACATTCGTCATAGGGGCATGTGTATGTAAGGCTTTTTACGGAGGTGTCATAAATTGGGAGATCCATACGTTTCAATACACAAATGGTCTAATTAATGACTTGGATGATTTGGGGGTACCACCACTATGACTTAGGAAACCCCCATATCAATATATACATATATATATATATATAATCACATATATATATAGTTAAAAAAAAACTACATCTCTTCCATAAACCCCAGCCCTTCTTCGCTGAAGGCACCAACAGCCGAAAACTGTGAGTCTTAAGTCGGATGATGTAAACATCATGGCCAGGATGCATCTAGGTCTGGGTTACGTCCCAAGGTCCAAACAATACCTATGAACCCTTAAAGTTTGCTGTTGAACATCACATTTTGCTTGGTTGCATGATGCTGGAAGCACATGTCTTAAACTAGTTGTTTTTTTTAAGATGACAAATAGCCCTAGATTTCAATACGATGCTTCATATGCTTCCCATCATTTCACCCATGCTTATGTCTGACAAAATCAGATTAAGTCATGTGAAATCCAAGGTTTTGCAGGCTCAGGATACAACCTTAAGGTCAAAACACGTCAACTTTCCCACGAATTCCATTTTTTGGATTGGTTAAAGACCTTATTTTGGTTGCTAAAATGATAAAAACAAACACACATGTTTGGTTGGTTAACTCTGTGAATGTCCGAGTTGATGGCTGAATTCCCTTATTTTTTGCTGGTGAAACAGTTGGTTCTGCTGGTTATCACCCCGCCATAGGCGCACCTTCGTCTCAGCCTCGATCTCGCGGCGTTGCTTGGCCGCGTCCTCGGGCTTCAGGTCGCGGTTGCAGGTGCTTACCTTGGAAAAAGGGCGGGCGCTTGAGCAAACATATCATGGGCTATATATATATAATTTTATATTATATATATGATATTGTTATATATTGTGATAATACTGGGAATATAATGGGACAATCAATGGTTAATAATGGTTATATATTCCGCGTATAATTGTAATATAATGAATGGCAAGACACTCATGATAGGATAGTGTCATTGTATTATATATATACTGGCATCATACCCCATATCACAATGGGAATATCATGGAAATTTGTCCATGATGAAAGATGAATGGAATCTTCCGTGCCATCAAACCTGGCTTAGCTGGGAAATCCCTGAACTAACCGGAGATATCTAGCTGGGAGAATCATCCTTTTTAACGGTGGATAATCTGCAATTAATGGGAACCAACTACGGGAGCATTTTATAGGACATATAAATTTATGCAATAGAACATATCATCAACAAACAAATGGTAAGGTTGACACAGTACGCGGCGAAGAATGCACTGGGGCGAGTTGACCGACATCTGGGGAGGGGACGCATTTGAAACATCTACCCGAAAGACTTCGTCTGAAACCACCCATCATGGACCAGTTTTAAGGAGGACAACCATAGCCAAAACTCGATGTTTTTCCTGGTCATTAGTCATTTGATGAGGCTTGAAGCAAAATCCATTAGGGAACGGTGCATTCCAAATGCTTTTGGTTGTCCCTGTGCATCCCTGCATCTTGTGCTTTAACGGGGTTGAATATCTGCAATCACAAATGTCACAAAGTTCCATAAGATCAGAAGTTTCTGTTCCAAACCTGGATGATTGTGTCAATTCATCCGATAAGTAATGCATGGTACGGCTCTATTGGGTCATCTGCCCAAGTATCTGCTCAATTATGAACACCAAACCTAGCGTAATATTTATGAACCCCAATTAGGATGGAACATGACAAATATTTGAAACCATTGACCAGGAAATTAAATGAAATAAGTACGGACAAAAAAAACACATGTCCTCTCTAATCCTACATATCCTGTAACAAACTTGGCCATTTCCAGCCGCTTAGGCTAGTATTTTCTCCCCAACAGAGCAGCAACATAAGCAATTGCTGTATTGTAAGTTACTATCACCACGGGGCTTTTGTTGGGGTCAGCGTATGTTGAGTATGTCAAAGTACCGTACCGTTTTTGGATGTTTTTGGTGGATATACAACTTATATACCCTCTGGTAAACTAACATAGCTATGGAAAATCACTATTTTTAATGGGGAAATCCACTATTTCGATGGCCATTTTCAATAGCTATGTAAACGTTTACCAGAGGGTAACAATGATATTCAAGTAGCAAACATTGGGACTTAACCGGCAATACTAGGCTATTGACACTCGTTGGTGGGTCACCCTGATCCACCTCGGGGATCTCAACTAGGGACTTCCCAGGGTACCCAACCACTCATCAGTGGTGAAGGCTAGCCATATCCCCTTATGTTTCTTGAATATTCTTCATCCTTCATGGGATGCCAAACAAAACATGCTGGGTAGCCACAGCACATCACAGCACAGTTCATTTGTCGCAATCGCTCATACTTCCATTTGGGGCATCAGCCATGACATACAACTCAAGATGCCAAAGATCCTACAGGACACAAGACGAAGTCCACTCATTTAGTTGTTCCCATATGTTCCCATAGCTACCCGGCAATTGTAGTCGTCTAAGAATTGGTTCAACCGCACGAAATGCTCTGGAAAGTCTGATGTGAAGTTGCTTCTCACGCACATCTGTTTCAATACCATCCAACAATGTCCAACATATGTATTTCACAGAGCCGGACACATTCTCGGACAAAATCCCGATGATGCCACGATGAAAGTGGTCGGCTTCGGTGAATATGAGATCTTCTGGAAGATTTTAATCATCCCGTTGGTTCGATGAGCGATTGCCATTGCGTTCGTCCGCAACCATATCGTCAGCCTTCCATACTGCAGGGATCTCTGAGAAACTTGCATAGCGCAAGGCATTGCAACATAGAGGCGGGTAGCCGGGTAGCCACAACCCCATCATCGCCCATCTATATCCATCTGCAGTGTCATTGTGTTACGGTGAGGTAGTTCTAAAACTAAATCATACATAAGATAGGATAAGCCAAGTTTTTACAGTCAACTCCCCGTATATATTTCCATGTATGTCCAACAGATTTAATATGTTCCATGGAGATCTAACAAAGACAATCAGTTTCACCCCTTCACCCACCAGCTACCCACCAAGCCAAAGCTACCCGCAACTTGACGATATCACTGGAGTCCCCTGAAATAGCGTTGACCTGGCACCAGGTGAGACATTCCAACCTTCCATGAGGATTTAGACTGTGGATGGTTTGCGAAATCCTGCACCAGGCAGGGCAACTATTGGAAACTATGAAATGGTATATAGGTAATTGGACTATAATGGGACAAATCATCTGCCAGATGGTGCAGGATTTCTTCCATCCACGGTATGGCTGTGACTGAAAATGGGGCATACCGCAAAAACAGCATTTTTACATATGTAATGTTACATTCTACTAGCGAAAACATAATGATGTTAAAAAGGTGGAATTGGATGGAACTGGGAGGCTCCCCATTGTCAAACAAACCCATGATCTCTAAACAACATTAAACAATAACATTAAGGATTCTGCTCAGGAGATGATTTGACCGACTAGTAACTAGTACGTACCAAACATATGGGTACAAAAAGGGGTTCAGCAAGCAAATTGGGCCTTTACCAAGACCTTCCGAGACTAGCGGTCAAATGGGGACTTTGCATGATGTTCCAACCAAAAACTGGAATCTAATCGTTGCTTGACCCCAATTTTGAACTCAGGTGGATTGAATCAACTGAAAAAGGGGCTTCAAGAACAAACAAAAACTAGGATAGACACCAAGGTCTTTGAACAACACGTCCTGATAAGACACATGGGATAACATGATTCACAAAATCATGGAATATAAACTAGATTCATTTAGCATCCAAAAATAAGGATCTAAGCACATCAGCCACCAACAACCAAGGCGGCCGAAAATTGAGGAGCCACATTTCGAATAAACATGGTCTGTGTTAATCCTTACCCTCTTGTAAACCAAACGTACAGTCGCTATTGAAAACCCACACTTATCCAGCATTTCTAGATGATTTTCCTCGGGAAAGCATGAGTTTTTGCTTTCCTTTGCAGCTCAGAACACCAGGGCTATGGGAGATTTTGTATCTCCCATGGAGTTGATTTGCATCTGGTTGATGGTTGACCTACCCCTCTGAAACATATGAGTTCGTCAGTTGGGATTATGACATTCCCAACATATAGAAAGATACAAGCCATGTTCCAAACCACCAATCAGTCATGGAAAAAGAAAAAATGTTCCAAACCACCAACCAGGCATGCATGAACATCTGCTCATGCTCAATGGTCTGAGCACGCTGATTGATCCTGCTTCAAAGAGCTTTCTTCGACTCATTCTTGTTGATGCCCAAACAGTCAGCCGCTACTCTCAGCAAAACAAGACCACTGCCCAGAGTGATCGTCTCACCCTCATCATTTTTGTATGTTATCCGGTAGCTATTAATTACCAGAGATATTACCACAGGTCTACCAAAGTTATACAGTACCGTGATACCCATATGGGTTTGTCTGAAAATAGTGTATCTCATATTCCAATGGATTATCACCATGTTCCCCATTCAAATTACTATTTGTGGGTATCCCCTATTTTCAGACAAACCCATATTAACCTGGGTGTATGATCTTTTAAGCCATCCCCACACGCCAGCAGACAATCGGCCTCCTCAGTCCCATTCGCAGCCTCAGCAACTGCCATGGTGATTCATTGGGCACCCTGACCTGGGCCCTAAATAGCTGGGATTTCTTGATGTTCATCATGCGAAATATGAAAAAACGGTGTTAGTCGTTGATTCATCCGCAACTTGCTGTTGTCGTACCCTTCCACTGCTTGGGCACGGTGGATTCTCATGTCTCTTGATATTTTGCAGTTTGAGATGCTTTTTGGTGTATGATCCCCATCACGTGTCACCATCATTGCCGGGCGAATTTCCCATTCGGACACTTCGAACATCTTCGAATCATAGTTCTGATGTGCACTGTTTTCTAAGTGTAAAGTTACGTGCGTTCGACTATGAACACCACTTTAGTTGGTTCCTATGGTCCAGGTTTATAGGAAACATAGGCCAAATCATATCGACACCAGCCAACAGGGGTTCAATTGTCACTCCTCAGAGCAACCACTGAGGGCCAATTTTGCTCCCTGGTTTTGCAGATTTGCTTCCAACATGATATATATATAGATATATACATAAATTGGGGAAACATGGGGTAGATAGATAATGAGGTATGCATTAGGTATAGTAGGTAATCAGGTAAAAATCGAGGGTAGCAAGTGATACACACCAGCCATCTACCGCTGCCAATGGCAATCGCAGCTGTATGGGTCCCCCTTTTGGCCGAAGGCCAAAGGGATGTCATAGATATCATATGAACACAACCTCTATGCACGTGTTCTGCAAGTATACACCTAATCATAATCAAAACTCATGAATATAATAAACGATATATAATATATGTACAGTGCATAGGTTTATATATATATATAAGTCGTAGACAATAAAACAATTGGTATAATGGGTGGGTAAAGAAATCTTCCACCCTGGCCATGTCCAACCCTTCAGAAATTCACCAAGTGGCTGGATCCACGGGAACTGAGCAGGTACCCACCAATTGGTACACATCGATACGCGCCTTGCCCTTCTCCTGCCGAAAATGGGAGGATTGGAAGCGAAATCTGAGGGAAAAACTGACTATACTAGGGTTCTTAGGGCCTAATAAGAGGGTTAGTAAACTTATGTAAACATTGTTTATTATTGTTGTTGTTTAACAGTCATATTATTACAGTTGGATGCATACTGGGCAGCTAAATTCACTTTTATTCACCGAGTTACTGGGCTGTTTGCAGCTGGAGATGATCCTACCAGTGGGTAGCCGAACATTTGGATCCCATGAAGTGTGTTGCTCAGCATATGGGGATGCGTAAGCACCAGCTACATCTGCAAATGGACAGCTCAAGTTGATGGAAGCAGTTCTGGTAAATACAGTTCTGGTAAATGCAACAAACCAGCATCGGGAATCCCGACATAAAGCAGCAACTAATAAGGAACCAGAGAGGGACAACAAATATTACATCAATGGATATAACATGATGTAAACTGATATGGATACGGGTCAAAACCATGGTATGTACCCTGGTGAACACCAAGATAGATGGGAATGGCTGTTCATCCCATTAGAAATGTGGTAGAATGGAATTTGATCCATCCCTATACCATGATAATACCATGATAATACCATGATAATACCTGCTAGGATTCAGGATGCAGGCTAATAGCTGCTAGGATTCGCAGGCTGCTATCGTGCTTCAGCACCTCATCGATGATATGGTGACTTTTGCAGGTCGGAATTTCGGAGCCATTTCCCAATTTCGGGTGACCATCACCTGCATTGCCACCTCTGCTGCTGTTAGTGCCAGCAGTGGTGAGGAAGATCGCGCAACCCGAATTAGCTTGGCATTGACCTCATCTGCTCCAAACACATGTGCCATGTGTATAAGCTTCGCAGGGTGCCATCCAGCGCATCATTGGCCAATCTCCCTTGATCTTGACCGTTAGCCCGGCGAAAGCTGGCGCTCTTCCGAAGGCATCCCAGGGCGGACCAAGTACGGTGCAGCTGGGCAGTCCGAAATTATATAGAGTCGTTCCATTGACCCTTGCTTGAAGTGATATGAATATACACATTTCTTTAAATCTGTTTAAATAGATATTGGTTTCAAAGGAGAAAGAAGAGAAGAACAGGGAAGAGAAAAAAGGGTTCCTGACAGTTCCCCCCTTGTATGAAATAGTCATCTCAGAACCAAAACCCGAAAAACAACCAAAGCTAGAGATGGTGCAGGGAAATTTAATAATATATAACTGGTCTTGAAACAATCATCTGATCTTTTTGGTTTCTTGATTTTTTCTTGTGGATTACCAGGCCACATTTCAAATTGTTATGGGTCAAAGCCCTGGTACACTTCCGTTCACACAAGACTAGCTATTGTTCATGGATGTTCATCCACCCCCATTCATATGGTATTTCATAGGCGACTTGACCCATCCCAAAATCACAAAAATTCCCTGGAACGTGGTACATCCTGCGGCAGGGGGAAGTAGTACTTCGCGGTGGACTTGTTGAAGCGACGCCTGGGAAAATGGATGGTGATTTTGTTCAACCCAAATAGGAAGATGATGCAAGATGGTGAAGGGAGGAGAACAAAACCAATGACTTGTAAAATACCCAAGTGCTCTTTCGAACAAGCTATATACTATGTGTATCTATGTGTTCCTCTGTTTTCATAGGATACCAACCATAGTGTTGCTCTGCCACAGTGAAGCTGCGGCCAAGTTGCTGCTTGAGATTTTCTCCAAGTCGCACCGCCACGAAACCTGAGTCTGGCTTCATGGGAAAATCTTGAGTTTGGCCTTCAAATACCACAAGGAGGTCCCCAATAGTTGGCTAAGTTGGTCTTTAAGCCCATGCAACTGTAGTTTAGTTTTTATGTATATATTATAATCACCGCACACAACATACTATAACCAGTTACTTAGCTAGCTTTGAATCATCGCCAGGTGACAGCCTTGTGGCACCTCACTGGCCGCCTCGACCAAGACTTCCATGGCCTCGGACAAGTTGCACGAATTGAGAGAAATCATCCATCATTTTTTTTTAGGACCGGCATGTGGGATACTCTTTTCTGGTTAACTTGGGTGTTTCCTGAAATAGGACCTAGTGCATTTGGATTATTTTTTTGGAGGGGTGCTCTAACTTGGGTGTTTCACATGAACAGCGGATGCGATTACACTGAGTAAACACAAAACCCTATATGGATCCAGCCGCACCTTCTGAGGTCTTTGGGGAGATTCGAGGTATGATTTGCCATCTCACTAATTACTTCTCACTAGCACATCATTCACCATCGAATCTCAGTTCCGTGCCAAATCGAATGGCACAAATCGGTACCCGGACACCGGAGAAATCTCCGCCGCTGCGTGACGCGCTGTTTGACCAAATGCCGCAGTGGATGTCTTCCAGGTTGCCTCCCCTGCTGGGTGGCTTCAAGCAGACTTAAAAGGAAAAACTATGAAAATCCATCCGGAATCATGATCAATGAAAAATTAAATGATAATCCAGGTTGGTCCGAAAATGGGATATATCTGACGCCAAATATGTATCCTTTTTCATGCGGGAGTTTTTCAACACAAACATGTCTGGGAACATCTGGGAACTGACTAGTGACAGTGAATGATCCAATTTTGCGAGAAATGCGAGTAGCCATATGGCAGCCATACTAAGGAAAACCATGGAAAAAAAAACATGTTAGAGGTTTACTTGGTTCCCATTCCTGATCTCCAGTTGTATCCAATCATATTCTGTTCCCCAAGGTACCCCAGTAGGTATGTCAAATCAGCCGCAACACTTTGCCACCTTCACTAAGCTAAGATAATTTCTGGTTGGTTTCCATTGGGTTCCTGCCGCTTAAGCATGTCAAAACTTGCTTGGACGCATGGTATTCATGCCTGCATGTTGATAATTGTTGGGGTAAATGTAGGTGTATGTATAAACATAGTAATCGCGCGAAGATTACACACGTATGGCAATGTGGCAAGCCCAAAACAAGCAACTATGCCACAATTTAACAGTTGGGTGAGTTTTCAAGAAAAAGTCCAAAACAACGTGGTACCACATGATATATATATATAAGAGTTTATCACATATATTGACATATATACTGTATATGTAATCCTGTGAAAACAACACTTGTTGTGGTAAGGAAAAAACATGTGTTGAGATTGTATGAAATTGTATTTCTTAAGTGGAGGATCCCGAAAACCGTGGGTTTCAATACTAACATGATCCAATATTGGATGATTTGAGGTCCCCCCGGTTCAAGAAACACCCCAAGTTCCGCATTCGCATATTTTTTCTCCGTCATTTCGACATGTGACGGACTGACACTCGATTCGAGTCGCACAGAAGGCTTTCCACGGCGTATCGAATGCAAGCTACATTGAAGGAGGCCTGCCACCCTCCAATGCGTCCAATAAAAGTATGAAACCCTGAAACCAACACAGTCGCGGGTACCTTTTGGGAATCAAATCTTTCTCTGGTGAACCCATGATAGTTTCATGAAACCAACAAATAATCCAACAATCATGAAGTAATTTAAAACACCCACCCACAAATAAAATCAAAGATTTAGAATCACACGATGATAGATATAGATAGATATATATATATATGTAATATCAAAATCTAATGTACAACCAACAGAAGTGGGCATCTCTTAAAAGTTGGACAAAGTGGGACTACAATCCCTTTTGACACTGTTGATTTATCGACATATCCCTGGTAGAAATAAACTTCTGGTGGTTTCAACCAACCCCAAACATATGAGTCATGTTGGATCATCCCAAATTAGGCCTGCAAATGAAAAACACAATTGACTCCCTCAACAAGACTGGGAGTTTAATTGGAGTTTATGCAGTCAGAACGATTCTATCCCGCTGTAGTGACCTAGTGGTGCTTAAAATTGTCAGTATTCTCCGTTATTTGATGGCAGTGTGACGTAGTTTGAAATAGATTGAAACCACCTACCATCTGAGAGTCTGAAAATCGGAACCCCAAAATCAGCTAATCATCATTTTGGCCCCTCAGAATCAACATTTTGGAGTTCCCATTTTTGGACAAAGCCATGTCTTGCAGCCATCCTTCTGTCGTGCCCAACTCGAGGTTTACTCCGCGCCACGGTGGATCAGCATGGTTTTGGCGCAGAAGGCGCGCCACTGACATTCCTCCGGGATCCGAACATGGCTATCCTTAGATGCCAAAATATGCTAAGTCAAAGGCTGGATGAACAAAAAACTCAAGCTGTTTCATCAGTTCAATCCGCATCGAAAGATTCGAAAGTACAAGTGCACCTTAGGGAAATTCAGGTGATGGACAGAAACAATGTGCGATGTCTGTGAAAACTTTAGCATGCAGCCTGAAAGATGGGGTGCGCATAGATGTTTTTCTTGTTGGAAGTCGTAATGGTAATTTATCTGGTTCCATGTAAAATTCTAGGGTGAACTGTGCGACAAACCCAATTGAAGTACACACACATAACTGGGTTACCTAGAGAACTGCTTGGTGGATGTAATACCACTAAACCTTTTTGGATTAAGACAGTGTTACACTGCTCCGGTAGCTATTCTTGACGTGTCGGCACTTTTACATTTTTCAGCATCATGAGCCAAAACCAAAGAGTACGTAATGTCAATAATTAGTGAAAACGCAAATTCGAAACAATCTCCAATATTAGGTCCATAAATGGGTGGTATGCACTCCCAAAACGGTAAGTATGGTAAGTTCTTTTATTATTTTTATTGCGTTTACCACATGATATACACTGCATGGATTCTATGGTATTACATCATTTTACATCCACCTGATGTTTTTGGAGAACCACTGATCCACACCGTGGCGTCTCTGTTTTTTTTCGTGGCCACAACCGTGGAGCTACGTTGAGCTGCTGCTCGTCTTCTCAAGCCGATCCGCACGTTTCAGGATGTCCTCAAGCCGATGGCGTGCAGAAGCAGCTCGCTCGGCATTGGCTAAGATATGCTGGTAGATGGGGATGGGTCAAAACCTTGTACCCCTGGTGAACCCCAAAATAGCTGGTAAATGGATGTTCATCCCACTAAACATTTATCTATAGGTATTGACCCATACCCAGATTAAATCTCCATGGTTCACATTGTTTCACCATGTGCCATTGTATCATATTGTATCAAAAATTGATTTATATCTGGTGGGTGGTTGACCTACCCCTCTGAAAAATTCGAAAGTCAGTTGGGATCATGAACTTCCCAATATAAGGAAAAAGAGAAATGTTCCAAACGACCACCAACCAGATGTTGTATTTCCCAGCATTTTATCATGTCATTTTCCCCACTTTCACCGTGAAGGGCCCAGGTCCACAGCGTCCTGGAACTTCACGATGTGCTCCAGGAAGACATCCGCGTGCGGCCGCTGCGGCTTCTGCGCATTGATGTGCACCTGGCGACCAGGTCTCAGCACTTGATGTGGGGATGGCTATGGGGATTTGGGGAATAAAAGTGAGGGGACAACATTGGGATATAACTTGGTGTATGGGTATGAATTGAGTCATTGGGGTATCTAGTAGAGCAAGAAACTGAACATTCATATTATTGAAAACATCAGTTTGGGATGTTGATGTTAAACGATTTTGATATACCCACAGAACTTCAGTAGATAGGGTGACCTTGCTGGCATGATCCCTCCAAATGAACATCCCAACGTCCACAAGGATGTCGTTTCGGGACACAAAAGACTCGTGACCGGTTTGCCATAAATTCTTCAGCGACAAACAGCTGTGGCTAGGACCCATGAAGGTCATCAACGACAAACATTGATATTTTGTTGGGAAGATCACCTTCAGTGGTGTCACCCTACAAAGTTATGAATTACCCAACAAATCCCAACAACATATGAATTACCCAACAAAATATTGAACTAATTGGTGTTTTCACCCTCAAACAACTTTGAGTCCTGGGGGATCATCATCCCATTTCTATGGTTGAACATCAACCAGCCAAGAACTCCGCACGGCTCACCATATCACCATCCAGGTAGAACTCCACTTCGCCGCAGGGTTGCAGGGCCTTAATTTTGAGGCGCCGCAGAAAGGCCCAACAATGCCCAACGTTGCTTAAGGGACATGAACATGTGTGTAAGATGAGTTGTTTGCTGGGCGCCATAGGAACGAGCACCATATGAAAACTATATCCAGGTGCACTTGTTTCCCCGTTGGTGGATGTCTTGGACCATCAAAAATCCATGGTTTGCTTAGGAGTCACCACCATGTATGGAGAATGTATGGAGCCTGGTCGGTGATTTGTCATGAAAACATGGGTCCCGCCAATAGGTGACCCTAACAAATATAGATGATGAAGATTCGCCCCCTTTTCAACGTGGTTCTTGCTGAAAAAGCCATTAATTAATACACCCAACCATCGGGGAGGTCCCCAATTATCCCATGATATACCCATCACGATTGGTTTTATACTTTTTTTTTTTGGTGGGAAAGTCCCATAATTCTAGGGTTGGCACTGTGGATGGTAGAATTCCTGCACCAGTTGGTAGATGATTCCCTAATTTGTCCCATTATAATCCCAGTATTTACAGTGAACAGTTACCCTCTGGTAATCTAACATAGCTGTTGAAAATCACCAGGTTTAAGTTCGGTAAATCATCTATTTCAGGTCCATTTTCCATCGCTTTTTCTATGACCAGAGGCTACCAACTGGGGATTTCTTCTACAGGTCATCCAGCGGTGCGCCAAGGTACGCCATCCAGTGGAGTGCCTTCCTTCTGGTGAACCAACTGCCGTGTCTTGTGCATGACCTGAGGGAAGATCCAAATCTGTATCCCGGGATCATCCGGTGCTGGATGAGAATTCTTCGTTCACTCATTTCAATAATATTATATTAATTATAGTCTATATTAAATATATAACAGCATACATATATATATATATAATACATAATGGCTTAACAAATGTGTTTAACCACTGCCAGGTTAAGTCCATGAGGTCTTCATATCCCCTGCTGGCCCCGGACGCACATCAGCTGATCCCGCAAGCCCTCACCGTCCATCTCGCACAGCTGGGCCAGCCTGGCCATCCGGTGGTGGTGTCGGTTTTTTAAAAGGGGAAGGGGAAATCCCAAAAAAATATTGGGAAATCTCATGGAAAATCTATGTGGAAAAAAAAGGAACATACGCTTAGGTGTTCGTGTGTTTTTGTAAGAGCAAAACCAAATTGGGAATGTGAGAAACTGCATTTTGATTCGAGTATTGAATATTGCAAATTGCGTGGATGTTACACAACTAGTTATAACTCAAATGAGGTGTTTTCATGGCCCCAAGTTGTGCAGGTTGGTATAGATCAGGTCAAGAAGGGGTAAACAAGACAAACTACATCATTAGCAAGGATACTATGTAGAAACTTTGGATTATATACAACACGTCTACAATATATGATTCTAGCTTAGATTGGAGTACTGTACATGTATATATATATCATAGATAGATAATTATAGATAGATAGATTCACCGCCAAGCAGTTTACCTTTCATGAGAGTCGCCCCGAAAAAAAACATCGTTGGGTTCCAGGTTTGCGGGCCCTATTTTCCACCAGGCTTTGGGATGTTTCTGGGGCTGGCTGCCAGAGGCACTTGGAGGTCTGCAAGGAGGTGTAGAGCTTCATATAGGATCCAATGGTCGGAAGCGCCTGCTGCTGTCTCACCTGCCGAGATTTCCCATCTTCAGAAGGTCTCCGGGGCCCTTGACCCACAGCCCGCCCTTGACTGGCCGACTTTGGTCATTTGTTTGAGTAGTAACCTTCCCATTATGGGTCCCCAAACGTGAAGCCTTACATGATAGGCCGTCCGGTATTCCTTTTGCAAAATATCTCTCAATTCTGGGATTCGACATGTAAAGTGTCAAGGCTTGAGATACCCATAACACCTCAGCTTTGGTGTTTCGCTCAGCTTTTGTGGAAGTTCATACGCAGTGTATACCTGGACTGGATACAAAACAAACATTTGCATATACCTGGACAAAACCAAACTACCACAGTTCCTAAACTGGACATTCCTAAACTGGACATAGACCATTATTTGGATTTATTTGGAACATTTTCCATACTTGCTATCATTTACATTGTGTGAGGTCAATGTAAGCTGTTCAAACCACATGTCATATACATGTACAGTCTGCATATGTATATTATTAATATGTATAATATTAATATGTATAATATTAATATGTATGTATATATATATATATTCTATATTGTATTGGTTGTGGCTGAACTCTGAAAGAATGAACAATTTTTTTCATAGGATAATGTTCGGATGATTCCCCCTACCGGTATCATACATCGATGTATCCATTTCAGTTGATTGAATCACACGAATCAGTTGATCAAGTTTTCACTGGTTAAACCCCAAGTTTTCCTGATGAAAAACATGGTTAAGCCATGTTAAGCCACCATTTCTCTTGATTGAATCGCACAAAAAATGTGCTATCTTCAGGGCTCGGTTTTTGGTTGCTCCGCGCAACCTCCTGCAAGAAGAGGTGCAGCTGCCGCTGATGCGCTTCGTTTGCGTTGAAGTTGTCTAAATCTGGGTGGAAATGGCTTGAGAGATGGATAGATGGCCGAATGTGACTGAATGGATTCAACTGCGAGGAGACGAACTAGCAAAAAAAATGGTATATGCCATGATATGACCAGCCATTATCGAGAAACATGTTCCAGCCGGATCCAAAGTTGTCTCCAAAATTGTAGGCCTCTGGAAACAGCAACGTCTGCCTTTGGAGAGGCAAGTTGACCCATGTGAAAAGTGAATATTGTACGATATTGTTGCTCAAAGAGTGTGATCATATGAATCATATGCCCATGGTTGTTGAATCCTCGTGGCTGTCAAAATCCTTACCTTGAACCATTTTTGGGAGTGCCTGGAGATATGTTTAAACACAAGATTCCATACCAATCATCGGTGGATCAGATCGGAATGACATGGAATGAAATGGAATGAATTGAAACCCTGGAGCTCTGCTTTTTGCGCCACAAAAAAAAATTCTTCTTGTGGATCTTCATCCTTTGAAAGAACCTGCTCCCATAATCATGGCCAATTCCCATCCACTATCGACTCGCAAATCTGGGTTTGCCTGAAAATCGGCTTCCTCCAAAATCCAATGGTTTGGAAATCTTCAGAACCTCAAGTTCCCCCCTCAAACAGTCATGGTTCTTGGGGTTTTTATATCTTTTTAGTGTCCCATTTATCCAATCATTGATCCAATGTTCAGGTCCAAGTCCTCGACCCATCGATCAGCTGAGAAACTCTCCAAATCCGGCATGGATGCGGCCACAAACTTTGGACACGCGTACGAGAACCAGTCCTGTCGCGTACGGAGAGCTTCCGTGGTGACTCCCCGCGACATGGATGGAACTAGATGGAAGTGACCTGGAGAATGTGGAAATGCCAGCCCCAGAAAAAATGGTTGTTTGTTAAATTTTGTTCATGGAAAATTGATGATGAAGTGGATGGAATTGGGGGAATTGGGGTGTTCACACATACTGTATTTCAAACGAAGCCATATGTCTTTGGGCAAGTTGCAAGAATTCCATAATTCCCAAGTCAGAAATAGGTCAATTTTGCAACGCTTTCTCTTTACTGACCGATACTCGATATTTACACTATACGGGAATTCGAGAAGGACCAAGGAGTTTGATGTTACGGGTAAGGGATTCATTAGCTTTGCATATTACCATGAGAAACAGGCTTCGATTGCACTCTTAGTAGCTGTTGTTGGAAGGAGTAGTCTAGAGCAGCTTACTCTGGACAGAGCTTAGGGTGCCATTAATAAATTGATTTACCACCAGCTGTGGTGAAGGTGGGGAACCCTGCCAGAAAAGAAGCTTTTTAGAATCCCCAAATTTGCATTCAATGGTTGGACATCGTTGGGGGTATCCTTTGATACCCCATTTTTGCATGAAATGACATGAACATGTCCCATGACTTTGGTTGCATAGCTATCAAAACCCTTAGATACACCTTTTCAAAGAGTGAGACACACACACAGAGTATGATTCTTGTCCAATGACCGCCAAAAGGTATCCATCCACAAACCATTCACTACAGTATGGTAGGGTTTGAACATGTTGAAACCATAATTTTCTTGTGGAGTCCTCAGAATCCTCAGCACCCATTTGGGTGCCAATTGAAGCTGTGTATTATTAGTTAGTTATGTCACATTATGTCCGTCAAGTGTATTCTGTGCAAGACAAAGATGGTACTGACCCTAGATACCAACAAGGGTTAACTCATTGAATTCACTACGTTGATGTATCTGCGTGCACTTGAAATATCGTCAGTTTCTTTGTTGAAATACACCTGAATTGCCCGGTGAAAACCGGCAGCCATCGATCCACACAAGACGCAACGTGACCTGCCGCCGTCACACCTCGAAGTATCCTTCCACGCCCTGCTGAAGATACATCTGCTTGTCTGCGGCTGGGATTGGATCCAAGCGATGGATGACTCGTTGGAGCTGTCTGGGACCAAAAGAACTGATGGTTTCACCGAAAAAGCTTCATCAACAATGGCCCTGAATTTGCCCTATAACACTGTAGTTGAGTATACCACACAGGATACATATATTGATCATCTATATGGATATGATTGTATATGTTTATAGATTTGATCAAATCCGTGAAGGGCGAGCAACTGGCCAGACTATTCTGTTCACCTTTTGGGGTATTCACCAAAGTCATTATTTTGATTGCCTCTCTCCCTAGCGTTTTCTTGCTAATAAACTTCCAAATCATATATCAAATACCCAATTGGTTCTGTGTCAAATCCGCATATCATTTTTGTTTATGCATTATATATATATATAACTATAACCAATTTAATCCAGGTAAGAAACCACAATATCATGGCCAATATCTATATCTCCCCAAAGAAAGATACTCGACTTCAAAACGCATCCTGGACATATCCAATAAATGTATATAATATAAACTGGTTGGTGGTTGACCTACCCCTCTGAAAAATATGAAAGTCAGTTGGGATTGTTGTTTCCAATATATATATATATGGAAAAATAAAACATGTTCCAAACCACCAACCAGATATAATATAAATGTGTGTGTTTTCCATGTGTTTTCCATCTAAATATCCCCCCATCTTCGTTGTTGGTCATCCCCACCTGCGTGCTTCTCGCGGATGGGCTTCTCTAGGGACTCATCCAAAGGCTGCGGGCACAGCGCGTTGCAGATCAGCAGCAGGACGTACATCTGGTCCTGCTGTGGTTCGCCGAACGCCACCAAGTCAATGGAGGTTGAGTTTGTTGGGAAAATCAACTAGAAATAATTAATTACTGTAGAATTGTAGAGATATCTATAAATGAACTATAAACATCCATAAATGAGAGATTATAGCTGGGATAATCAACTCGAAATATCTAAGAATGAGATATCTCCCAGCCACGGTTGACTACCGGAGGGTACATATAATCTATTGCTACGTACAATCTGTAAATTTGCATTGCAAGTATAATATAAGTCTAATATCCAAGTAGAAAATTATGTAATTTGGTCATATTTGGTTCAAATCCTCCAAGGTGTTTGCTCCCAAAAAGTAGTTAAGTGGGCAAGCAGTACTCCAATATCCAGAGTTTCAAAAGTGTTAAACTACAGGCATCAAAGAGAGAACACTTCAACTGGGGGCTGATCCCTGAAATCTTGAAGTTTGGCAGAGGTATGCAGAGGTATTTTTTATTACTTTTTATCCATCGTCCATCTGCTAAGCCAAACAAAAACTATGGCAAGTCATCCAAATATATCTAAGTTTGTCTGTTCTATATACTGTCCTATGGCTGGAAATCCATTCAAATCCCCACCTTTACTGCTGGTCTACAGAAAATCATTGAAACTCCATTTGATTCCGGCTTCAATCTGGTCAATTCCCACTTTTGCTAGTAAAAAAACATCAATTTTATATTCACATCCTCAGTTTTGATGCGCAACACCCTGAGTTCCATTTTTTTTTTGTTGGTCCTGCTTCTTCAGCATCTGATCATACTGATACGACAGGGAGTTCACTGCGCTGATCTTCGACAGGAAGACCAAGATGTCTTGGAAGGTGCGCGAGGCGTCCACATATCTGCGCATCATCATGTACCTGGTGAGGAAAATGCGGAAAATGGTGACTTTCTCCAGTAAACAAATGGGGGATTTGCCCAAGAAAATGGAGGATTTATGCATATTTATGCCATAAAATTGCAGGAATATCCACACCAAGTTCCAAACCAAATTGCGGGATTTCTAGGATTTACCAAGCAAAATGGCTGGGATTTCAGGTGGGAAATTCTATGGATTTCGTGCGGCCGTGTGGATCTGAAGATTTAAGGAACAAAGCAACATGGTGGATTTAACCTAAGTTTCTGTGAACATAGGGTACCCCCAAATCTGGTGTCATGATTTTGTCATGATTTTGCTGATCGTCCCTATCTATGTTTTGCACGTTCGTTTGGTGTTCAATGTTTTTAAGGACAGAACATCTTTGAACATATCAAAGCATATCTAATATCCAATCAACTGAACAGATTTCACACAGCAAAAACAAAAAGTCTTGCTTTCTTGTTAAAACTCTATTCTTTAGCATCTTAAAACATGGGGATTTCAGCAATGAACATGTGAAGTACCCGGCCAGCTGGTGGGGATTCAATGAACCATTCAGTTAGGCCATGGGTGGAAAAGTCAACAAATCTGGCCATTGACCTAATTGCAAATTAGCTTGAAATCAACGCAAGCTAACACAACTATACATGCCAGGGTTCAAATCAAAGCAACAGGAACAAGGGGAAGAGGTTTGAACAAAGCATCCTTTAAACATACTTTCCATTTGTTTACTCTTCGCGCTGGGCTTCCAAACTGTAAATTGCAAATCACAAATAGTATTCACTATCACAATTAACTATCATAACGTAGATCGCAAACCTAAACTAAGCCCATTGATCAGGATTCCCCTGAGAATCACATATATGTATATATGTACATATATATATACATATAATATATATATATATACATGGGTTTCATTAGCCAGGAACTGTCATCTGGTTCCCACATTCCGACATGGGTTTGTCTTAAAATAGGGTAACCCCAAATCCCATGGTTAATCATCATGATTCCTCTTAAATGGCAAATTGGGGGTAATATCCATTTTCAGACACACCCATATATCTAGATGCCCCTCCAGATGCCATTGAAGACCCTCTGGATCGCAACATCCACTCTCTCAAATCCCGCTGGCAAATCAAATGATGTGCCCGTAGGGATCGGAGACGATCCAACAGTAGGGCATCTGGGCTCAGCATTGTTTCAATAGGGATGTTTAGGATCCCTGGCGCTCATTGGGTCTCTGAACATCAATTCAAGTTGATAAGTTGTATACCCTCCGGTTATTTAGCAGTCTATGGAAAATAGTCCACTTATAGATTATTTACCCACTATCTGTTAAGATGAAATCTTCAATTTAATGTTGCTCTAACAATTCAAACGTCTGGAAATCCAACATGACGTGCTGGAAAAACCTGTGCCACAGCAAATTATTGACCAACCGGACATCCCATGGATTTTCCAGTGCCATGGTTACCTTATCGGGTGATGCTTCATCCCGATCACTGATGCTTCATCCCAAACAAGGGGAAGGTGAAATGGTCATTTCAGAAGGGCATATCTTGCCCATTTCTGGGCAAAACGATTTCATGTTGTTGGTTAAATTGTCCTATCATATTCTACTATAACATCATATTACATCCCACTAGTTGTCCCAGGAAAAATCCCACTTCCGAAAAAAACGACATCCACCATGTCATCCCCATGACCAACCGGTCACGCGAAGCCCAGGTAGTAGAAGACGGTCACGTGGCACGCGGGAATGCGATAGAAGAGTGGCACCTGCTGGGGCCGTGCCATCGGGACATCGTGGGACGAAAAAAAGGTGCCGTTATCCCACGGGATTCCTTTAAAAAAAAGCTATTGAACATGGCCATTTATAGTGAGTTTACCCATTAAAAATGATGATTTTCCATAGTTGAGACGGGTTGGTGGTTTTAACCATCTTGAAACATATGAAAGTCAATGGGAAGGATTATCCCATATATGAAATGGACAATAAAAAATGTTTGAAACCACCAACCAGTATAGCATCGGTAACTTGACATACTAAGGAAAAGGGACCAGTTATTAATCTACCTATTCAACATAGTGATTTTCAATGGCTATCTTAAATTACCAGTCAGTAATTGCTAGTTGTGAGAGGATGACCATCCCTTTATAGGAGCATTAATCAAACAGGTTAATTCATGGCACATCTGGTTATTGGAGGACCCGGAGATCGTAATGGGATAACATCTGCTAACATTGGGTGTTTGAGAAACCAATCATGGATATCAATCTGCCTTTAACAGAAATTCTCTTGCTTTCTCCCAGGCCGTTACCCAATTTTGCCCATGATATTTCGGATCACCCAGGTGGACTCAGAAAAAATCCTGGGATCCTGGAAGCCACACACCTGGGAGGATCCAAGCGATCCAAGGTGAGAACGAGCACGGATCCGTCGTAATTTTCGGTAGCGTGGGGGTAGTCATTTGGTGTTGCTCCTCTTTAAGCTTTGGCAATCAAACAATTTCGCTGCAACCCTGACATTTAACCCCTCCTGTGGAAGGCTGGCGCATTTCCAAAAGTCTATCAGGTAAATCTGTTGTATAATATAAATGCGTATCCCATTCAATATATTGTTCAGAGAGGGCGCCAAATTTGATCCCTTATGAAGATAAGTGGTGGGCGAACGTCCGGGTTGGAGACAACAAATTTGATAAATAATAATATAATATAATAAACAAGACATGATCCCAACATATTGACAGATCAACCTACCAAGCCAGAGTTTACCCAGTGATTAGTTACATGTTCCGTGAAATTACGCCATTTAGCAAACCAGTCATGACCGATATAGCCCACCTCAGCCCTGAAGTCGATGCTCTCGATGGTTTCCTCAGCAAAATTCGGTGGACATCGGATACCCATGGAATTCCAATGGGAACATGCACATTCCAATGGGATTCCAATGGATATGCAGAATGAAATCATGTTATTACCATCTCAAACATGCACGAAGTCTAAGTTTTCTTGGATGGAATGGGATTCCATATTTTGAGACAACGTAACTCATAATTGGTAGATGTTCATTTAAGCCCCTTTACCTGTTTAAATTCCTGATTTTGTTGGTTAAGTCCCATTCGTTCCTGCATGAACATGCTTGAACTATGCCTAAGTCTGACATTCTTCAGGTTGATCTTCATTTTTTGGTTGAAACATTGTCTTGTTGCTTAACTTACCCCATCTGGTTAAATGATTCCCCAACTGTGTTGGGGTGTTGATCTCATGGAGTTATATAAATCACCATATTTCTCGGCGCGTGAACCCCTCCTTTCTGTGGCCTGTAATCTTTTCACCTTCAACAAAAAACAACTCAACTTGAGGTTCCCCCAGCACGTCATCCCTTATCCTAATATATTGCCTTATATATCATATCCCCCACATTATAATTACATTGGACCCATACCCCAAGTCATGAATATAGATCCAATACATGCCATCCACACCAACTTAAAACAGCTGGGGAAGGCCCTTTCGATCTACCGCCCGTCATGGATGTCATGGCACCATGGCAAGGCGGTAGTCGCCCAACAAACTGTGCATTCGCAGCAATTGCATCAGGGCGAAGTAGCCGATGAGTCGCGTGGACTCGTCCTAGGTTCCCGGACATGACCCCCGACCCCGTCTCGACCCCTGCGTATGCTACGGAAGCGCAGCTGGATACATGAGTGTAACATGTGTAACCATGGTAAAAACCCAACACAAGTAACCGACGTATCCAGAAGTCTGTATACTGTACATATCCCCTAGAACTATGATTATAAAACCATTTATAACTGGAACTGCAGCCTCAAGTAGGAGCTAGATAAAACGAGCTGAAAAGTACGAGCTATAGCCCTTGGCACATTTTTTGAATATTAGTTTTAAATAAATGATAATTCAAATATATTCAAATTATTGGATGATTTCCCATTGAACATGTGGCGTTTCCACCAGTTCCCATGGTTTCTGCGTCATTCATCCCATCCATGAGCCCCGGACAGTGAAGGCTGCGCCTCCCAGGAGCCATTTTTTCGGCATGGTCTACATGGCTGGTGGATGCCCTGCAGACAATCAACGTATAATTAGTATAATTATCATGTCCAAACTTATAGCGTTGAGATTTAAGGCACCAAAGTTTCCATCCCACGTTGACCCAAAGAAACGGGCCCGGGAACATGTGGATTTCAAGCTGGTGCCACTGGACCAAGCCGACCAGTCACCAAGCAGGGGGAGTGTTCAAAGAAATGAACAAATCTTAGCATGATTGCGACCAACATGGAAGAAATCAGAAAGATCGACCTATACAACTTGCTGGTCTGATGATCCCTGCTAAAATAATAGAGCCTTTTGTTGGCATATTTGGTTTGCATCCTTTTCTTTGCCACTCACCATCTGAGTGCTCATCCAGGTAAGTTCTACCCGGGTCCCCTCTGTTGAACTGACCTGCCAAATCCTGCCAATAGAATTAGGCATGGTTGTCTCAACATGTGGAACCCCCTTCAATCCCATGAAGACTACAAGTTTGGCGCATACATGATTTGAAAATAACATACAATAATATACAATAATATTAATAATATCAAATAAACCCGGATTGCATATTGGAATCATATTACTCTTGCAACATTGGTTTACCCTCTGGTAATCAAACATCGAAATAGCAAATCCACCATTTATACCATTTTTTGGCCATTCAGCCATGCCCCATTTGAGGTTCTGGGACTTCCCAGCGAACCAACGTTTATCTTTCCGCCTTGACCGTTGCCACCCTCGGGGTCGGCTAACCACTCTTCGATCAAGGAGAAGCGCACCAACTGGTGCAGGTAATTCAACACCTGAGCAGTGGGAGATGATGGCAGAATGATATGGACATATTTGATCATATTTCACTATATGGGGTTATAAGTTAAGTATTTTCTTCCAGTGATTCCCGCACTGACACATTATTCTGACATAGTTTCTGACATACCATCTCGAAGTATATATTGGATATACATTCTGACATTCTATGGGCAGTGCCCACTGACCTCTGGAGCTCACGGTTGAGGTCCGGCAGTGCCCACTGATTTCCGGAACTTGCAGTTGCCAGAGGAGGAGAAGAAGGAGAAGAAGAACGAGGAGAAGAAGGAGGAGAAGGAACTCTAATAAAATCTGGAGACCCTCACCTGGCAGGTGGGGCAGGAAAAAAACATAATTAATTTGAGCAAAACTAAAATAACAACTGAAAGAAAGAAAACAACAAAAAAAGGTAAAGCAAATATGACCGCAGATTTAGTCGTGTTCATTTTTATGCTCAAACAACGAACACTGGATGGAGCTCCAAACATGGGGATTTTGCTTTGCTGCTAACAGGACAGAAACAAACGAGGATGCAACATGATATTATGGGGATGGGAGTCAGGAGCTATGACTTCCCATTGTCTTTTTTGATATAATTGCAGCACTAGCATAGCTTTTAGAGTGCGGGTTAGTTGGATTACTTGTATCTCGGGAAACAGAAGCACCCTACAAATGAAAAAAAACAATCACAATCAAAATTGTGTGTGTTTCCTAAGAGTGTTGGGACTGTTCCGTTGCTCACTCTTTCTTTCAAGGATCGACATAGAAACATGGCAGAAACACAAACAAGAGAACAGAGCAGTATATAGTTTACTTTTTTCCACTATTGGCCAATAAATCACAAAGCATGCTCAAGCAAGGTTCACTCAAACAGGGGATTCAGGATTCAAACCCTGCAGTCTTGGCGCCAGCTTGTTAGGAGAGAATGAGCCAGGTTTACCAACGAATTTGAATGGGGCCTACACAACCAAAACGTGTCCCTTGAATGGACTGAGGTCTCGACGATGTCCAATACAAACATAGGTTTGATATCTGAAAAAAGTGACCAAAAATTGTGGTCCCCTGTGTCTTACTTTTGACCATCAAGGTGGAAAGCTTTCATTACCATAAATTACCATAGATACCCTCCCACGAAGTTATACTTTGGCAGGGTAGAAAATATGCTTGTTCGTGGCAAAAATCACATATATACACACACACACTTTTACGGCTAACGGCTAGGGCACATGTTGTACCTCCAGTTCCACGGATAACAGGCAAAATCCCATGCAAAATCCCATGGCTTATGACCTCACCCACCTTGGTGGTCTCAAAGATTCCGGGATTGTCCCTCAACTCCTTCACCTCCTTCTCCTGGCACGCGCACGGGGCTCAGGTCTTCTGCCATTACCCTCTGGTTATTTAACATAACTATGGAAAATAGATCAATTACAGGCGATTCATGATGAATTACCTATTAAAAATGGTTATTTACATGGCTATGTTAAATTAGCATAGGATAGCTACAACGAATTTCCAACCCAAACCCATGGAACGCAGGCGCCGCATCGGGTCGGAGACCTTCTGCATCTTGGCGGTCTTGTGGCAGTAGGTGCTATAGGTCCTGGCGTTGATATCTACTGTAAATCATGATGCTTTCTGGGGAAAACAACATGGGAATTATAGAATTCAACCAAAAAACAAGGGGGATGAACCAGCTACACAATTCAAGGCGAGAACTTTGCTGGATGGTCCTCTTTTGATGGCAGATCATTCTGAAAACGCCAGTTTGTGATTTTGAATCTATGAATCTGAAGAAGCCGTAAACTCATGCCCTTTTGGAAACAACCATAATTGTGGTGTTGCCGCTGCTCGTACCATTGCCTTTGACAGAGCTTCTATTGTGTTGTGTGCACAGAGGGTTAATCATAGATGATGGACTAGAAAGTCTTACTGACATGAACGGCAAATGGATAGGTTACGCGTGCAGGAGTTGGTCATGCGTCAAGTTTGGCACAACGGCAAAAGTCACACCATACTAGGTATCGGAGAGGGATGATTAGCATTCTGCATGGCTGTTGGAAAGTCCATACAATCTACAACAAAAACCATTTGCAGTATGCGTCCTTGCAGTCTCACGTCCATCTTGAACACAATTATCAGGTTCCATCCCAGTTGGCCGCCCCAGGATCATCTACATACAAGGTGGGTTGCCAATGGCCAAAGGTACATCTATCAACTTTATGTTTGACACAAAGACAACCAGATATCTTCAGGATATATCACTGCCATGGTGTTCTCACCAACTATGAACCAACTGCCATGGACCACCTGGGATGGCTGGAGTTCCCGACTGGTAGTGGTACACGAACTCATCCAGGATGTCCCACAGCCACTGGGCAGGCAACTGGATGCCAAGGTCCTGGGCGCGGGGATGATGATGGCGTGGCGATCAGCTGTGAAGTCAAAAACAGTGGCCGGGCCTTTTGGGAGGTTTGGGATGGATGTCAAATAACTTTTGGCAACCAAAAAAGTTGAAGATGTTGATGAACAACACAAATTTTGAACAACAAGCATGGGAATTTCATCAGCAAGAAAGTTTGGATTTTCACATACAATAGGTGCTTTGACTCTAGCTCAAGGAGCCAAGGTTTGTTGGAAACCCTTCTTGTTCTGCAGGACAAAAACACTCCTTCCAGTGATTCTATGCCCCCAGATCAGCTTCCATCCCCCCACAACCCCCCAAGTTCTCCTCACCATCGGAGAGATTTTCAATCATCAAATCCAACAGCTGGGTGTAGTTCTTCCAGGACCCTACTCGATCCTGAAAGGTGGGCTCATGGCATCTCTAGGCTTGGATGGAACAATAAACACGTATAAACAAGTTATATATACCTGGAAAAAAAGCATCTTAGAGAACCCATCTAAAGAACTGATCAACATGAAGATGTGAGCAAGAGAACTGGAGCTGTAAACAAAAATTCTGAAGAAAATATGTTTGAATCGTACAAGGCCAGCTGGTGAAATGGCACCTATCTGCTTGGATGCTGTTCCCTCCAGTGATATTACATTGCCCACTTAGTTCGATGATTATCCCCATAGTTGTCCACAAAAATTCAGGATGTTGCCAGCCACCTTAAATTGCCAGAGGGTAACAAAATGTAACAAAGGATTCTGAACAACCATCAGGGGGGTTCCTGAACTCTACAATTTTTTGATGACTACATCCTAGAAAGATGGAACAATCAAACATGTTTGTTCAAGTCATGTTTAATGTTTGACACCCATGTTTTCTTTTCAAAGTCATAACATCACTGCTAAAAGAACTAAGAAAGCGCTCATCTCAACAATCAAAAACTATTTGCATCCATTTGCTATAAATAAAGCATGTATCATTGATGGAATATCAACCCATTTTAAGCATTTGCAATGGGACATTGGTTGGCTCTGCGCCCGGATGCCTCGAAGGACACAGGATTCAGCCTGGCGTAGATATGCCTCGGGCATTGGGCATTTTTCAGCTGGCGAATGTGGGCAACCCGACGACATTTTTACCTACCATTTGGGGATGGTTTCAATCCCATCTACTGTATTCATGATCATACTGTGGATGGTTTATGATTGGACCACAATATATATATATATATCATGTTTGGCACGATAAAACACTACTCAACAATGGCAAGGACCAACGCCATCAATAATGTAGAACTGTAAGGGCGGCTATAATCTGTTCATGCTGTTCGGGTATATAGACTTGTAATAAAATGAACAGTGGCCTTTACTGTACTTTGCCGCATTATATACAGGATATCGAGTGTGCATGAGTGTGCATTATATATGTATATGTGCATAATAATATATATATATACACATAAAAATGCATCATAGACATGTTGCACAAGAACAAGACACGTGGTATCTGATCGTGCAATGTTTCACCGCAGCATTGAAGCAACCGTCACCACCGCTCCATTGAGGCACTGACCTGTAGTAGAGCTCCTGTGGGCCAGGGAGTTCAACAGCTTCGAGCGGCAACTTTACCGACAAAGCATGCTGAAAGTGGAACTCATATAAAGCTGGTAAAACAGTAGTATACTAAGTATACTATATATGGTATATATATGGAACATATCTTATTTTTGGGGAACCCAATATTGACCACTGCGATATGTTCCCATTGCCCATCACAGATAGAAAGCTGGCTGTGGATCAAAACCCTGCATGCCTAGCGGGAAAATCGGATTGAACCCAGTCCCTAATCCACATCAGTGGTGATTTCATCCTTATGCCCCCATCTTTGGATGCAAACAAAGAGAAAACATCCATCAGTAGTACAATACATATAGACATGCATATTTAAACAATAGTTAAATCATGTTATATAAATCCCAAATTCATGATCATATACTTGTACACACTTATACACCATGTTGTTTCCTCAGAAAAAAAAACCGAGGCTTCCAACCCATCCCCATCTTCCAAGGTCTCCTTGTAGAGGATCAAGAAGAGCGCTTCGTTTTGACCCAAGGCCTCTCCCACGGCATAGGCACTGGGCCACTTCCTGGGGAATCCATGGACAGATGCCAGAGTTCAGTGAGGATGGGACGAACAATTCTGTAACACATAGTCTTATTCTGTAAATCCCTAGTCTTAAATAGTTACTTGGGAGGTAATTTCTTCAAGTAGTCACTGATAATTTGCAAGGTTCCCGTGATTGTTCAACCTTGTTTTTATGAATCCAGGCTTGGTATTCCACTACCAGCAGCTCCACTGGGATGGACGATGGACGGAAACATTACAGCGACATGACATGGCGACCATAAAAAACTATTCACAACTCACAACTCGTATCGGCTCGTAATCCACCACGGTTATTACGCCGGTGTCATTTAGAGTACTTTAAAAACGCACTATTCTTTGTGAAAAACTCCCAAAAAAACATCCACATGTCAGCTCCGATGAATCCAACGGACCTGGAACATGGTTTCCTGCTCTATGATTGGCTCTAGTCTAATTATATAAGATATGCTTTTGGAAAGTCATTTCAAGTACCATATTCCCATCATAGTTCACCCTAGAGTCTCTTGGCCGCAGGTACAGAATCCAGTCGGAGACCATAAATATGTTGTCAAAACCAGGGTGAAACCCATGTATACTGGATAGTTTCTTTTGATGTTCAGAATCCTTAGTTATAAACTCCAGGTAAATGGAAATATAAACCCCAACAAACGACCATCATTTGGGGGTTCCATGCCATGGAATGATCCAACTGTGAATTGCCAAATCATCAGCAAAACCAGAAGGCTTTTCATTTGACTTTCCTTGCGGTACAATCATAAACAAATGGCTGGTGTAATGTATGATTATCTATACGTCAAAATCAAAAAATCACCAAGTTCACCACAAACACCCCATGCACATGTGATATGCATCTATATGTTGATCTATCTATTGATCTATCAATCTATCTATATGTTTATTGATCTGTCTATCTATCTGTCACTGATTATACTGTATCTCTCTCTCTCTATATATAATATATATATATTCCTATCTATCTATCTATCGATCTATCTATCTGTCTATCTATTTATCTCTCTCTCTCTATATATATATCTATCAATCGATCTAATTAAATTCTATATCGGTGTGTATATATCTACATATTTATTGTATATGATTATACGAAGTAGAACCTCATTATACAACTGCATTCCATGCATGGCAGAGTTGCCTGTACAATCAAAAGGTATGAAGCAATTCTTGTGACAATTTTGGTTGCGTTGATGTGATATGGAAGTGACACCCTACTAGAAACACTCATGAACATGAACATCACCCATTTTGAGAATTAGGATAGCAGCCTCCACTGGGTCATAGCGTCAAATTGCTGGAATGCTTCAAACAAACATTTTTCAACATCCAAATATGGCTAAATAAGCAGTAACACATGAAAACAACCACTCTGACCGAATCAGTCACCACATTCAGGATGCTAACTTGGACTCAGGCGTTTTCTTCCCACCGACCTCCCCTCCCATCAGCAGACCGCGGCTTTGCCACCGAGGGACGTCTTGTTGTAATATCGCTCTGTCAGTTGGTTGAAGACCGTTTCCTAAGCGCACACAACAGGAAAACCTTACTTGGTGGTGCAGTTGGGGCTCTAACAGGGTATAACGATGGCTACAACCGGCTACAACCTCCATAAGTTGGGATATAACTCCTATGGCCTATATCTGTAGCCGGTGATACATCCGCTTCAAAGCTCTGATAATCCAACATAGCTGTGGAAAACCACAACTTTGAACAGGTAAATCATCGACACAAAAGGGCCATGTTGCATAGCAATGTTGGACTACCAAAGCATACAGGAACAATGATACACTCTGAATCTAGATGGTCAGTAGCATGTTGTGAGTTGCAAAACCTTGAACAGTTGTGTTTTTCCGTTCAAGTGAGTTTAACACATAGTATACTAGCAATATTCAACCAAAACGGCTGTACTGAATATGGAGGTACAGTATCCTCCCAGCAAAGCTGGATGGAGCATGCCTGTGGATATTCAACTTATGACTTATGAGCGACAAATTAAATGTACAAATAAGTTGGCTTATAGCATCTAATTTAGCTGTATTTAAAACTCGCAACTGGCATTTGTGCATTCGCTGGGCATGTTGACAAAATCTGGGGCATATCAGGCAGCATTGCGGCAGCATGCAAACAGCCTGACCCCTGCATGATGCATATCATTGAATGCCGCCTGCTTGAAATATCAATTGGCGGATTCTGGTGGTATGTGTAGTCCGCATGTTTTGAACATGCCCATGTTGTGTGTCACCTGGCTAACCTTGCAGGCAATCTTAGACTTCTGTAAACAATTTTGGTTTCTCTATATATAGTGAGAAATGATCTTCTCCCATTTGTCGCAGTCAATTGACATTCACTAGCAGCACTAGCAATTTGCCAAACTTTGCCCAGGTCAAACCTAGACAAATTGCAAGCCCAAGCAACGTAGAGCTTGTTGATCTCTGGGATGTTGCTGGACCTTTGAGGTCCGGTTGTGAGGGGATTTCACCCAGAAATGGAGATGTTACCAACAAACACTTGGGATTTTACCAGCCAGGATGGGCAGGATGGGGAACACACAGCAGCTTTGTACATATCACTCTTGGGGATGACTTTCCTCATGTGCACCATCTTTCATAGGGGTAGGGGTAGGACAAACAAATCGCCACAATTTATGCGAAAAACATAGTAGCATAGTGGAACTCCCCCACGCAATAAAGGGGTTGAAATAATGGAAATTAATCTTCGACCAACATAAACTCAAAAAATCTCAAACGCCATCGCAACTGTTCATTCAAAACCTGAAGGGTAGATTGGAACCTCTGCCAACAGTGAGGGTTTCTTCATGTAAAAAAAAAGTTGAGGTCAGAAGGTGATTAATTCCATCCCCCTAAAAATAACACGCCACCAAAAACCATTAGTTTAGTACTGGCGCTATTCATTTTTAGAGCCCCCGTGGATGTATTTAATATTTAATATCAGGCGGATTGGATCATGTTCATTTAAAAGTCAACCAGACCACTTGGGTAATCATTTCCAACAGCCCACCGTAAGCTTTGACGAATCAACAGCATTTTTTGTATATATTGTATATTACATGTATATTGTATATATAGGTATATATATGTATATATAATATGTGTCCTTCTCTTTGGCAGGAATTCTGAGACAAGAAAACTTCAAGAGAACCATTATTGCAAAAAAAACACATCTTCCAGATTGTACTCAGTTTTTGTCACTTGTTGTCACCTTTTCTTGTGGATCTTAGTCCTGACTCAGTCTTGGGATGCCACCAGGCGGGTCAAGCTTAGGATCCCGACTTGATGGAATCTAGCAGGCCTCAGCGACAAAGGACAAAGTAAGTAGATACTGTAGTTTATGGATACATATCCAATGAAACAAAAACTATGATCCAGTAATACAAAGTTGTTAGTACATTACCAGTATTCTGCATATTCTATTAATTATTTTCTTTCTGGGTAATGAAATCATAAACCTAACAATAGACATATCCAGATGTCTCAAACTTCCAATACAATAATATCAACTGACAAAATTAACAAGCATGTTACGTTAAGTTATTTGACCAACAAGAAAAGATGGATTTGATTGAATCAACGAAACATACGGACAGGATTTGCTAGGCTTTCCTATATTTTCCTATTGGCAAATGGGTTAGGACATATTAGGACTATACCGGCCATACTTACTATGCTACTCTATAAAAATATTCTGCATGTTTGGTACCCCAACTGCACTTTGTTTGTGAAGCTCATGGTCAGGGTTCCCCGAAAGAAACTAGGGGTTTACAAGACTCAGATACCCTTTGGCAATCAAACATGTCAAGCAAAAACCCATCATGTATTATATATATAGATAGTTTTTCCATTAAAACCCCCATTTATGGGGGATTTCCAATTGCCACATTTGATTATAAACAACCCGTCATAGCCAAAGCTGGCTGGGGCCAGAGCCATCAACAAGGAAAGGAAACCGCCCAGCGCCCAAAGCCAGGACCCCTAAGTCATCCAGAACTGGTTGTTTTTGCAATGGAAACCAATTTGGTTGGTGGTTTCATTATATATATATCATTATATACTGGTTGGTGGTATACCCACCCTCTGAAAAATATGAGTTCGTCAGTTGGGATGATGACATTCCCAATATATGGAAATTCATTTAAAAAATGTTCCAAACCACCAACCAGCAATGGTTTTGGGGTCCTCCAATTTCAAAAGTCCGCCACATTCTTCATCCAAGTTTCTTCCGAGAAAGTGGTCCACTGCATCTGGGATCACCTGTGACTTTCGGTTCGCGCGAGATGATCCAGGCTGCAAGGGGGGCACTCCACAATCTCACGGATTATTGTTTGGACCAGAAATGAAATGACCACAAATTGGGCATCCCCCATGGACCAATCCATGAACCCCATCTGTTTGCTGGTTGTCTAATAGTATCTATTAGTATCTATACACCGTTTCACTCCACTATACCTCTATTCCATACCCCCTGGTTTATTCGTGAAATCACCCAAATATTTTGACGACCGCATGATGGAAATATCGATTCATAAACCATCCAAGATCATTTACAGGTGATATACCATTACTTTTACTACTTTTACTGCAAAACTATATTTAGCAGCGTTTCCCATCAGCATGTCCAGTATATCTACCCTAGAAGATATCCCAATGACTCACCATGCCCCTGGGATAATTGTGGATTATCACTACAAACTGATGGCTTGACTCATTTGACTTTCAAGATTATCCCGTCCTTTGTTGACGGGTAAATCCCCCGTATTCATCACAAGCTTGAATGGTGATATAGAATCAACAAGAATTTCGGATCAAATTTTCATGTTTGATGCTACAACCCTGAAATGTGGACAACGAAATAATAAACGAACCTACCATTTGGGGGTGGTTCATCCCACCCATTTATGCTTTATGGTCTGTCCTTGGAGATGGGTGAGAATTATTGGCTTCACGACATTAGATAGTGAATGATAGTGATTTTTGGAATGATTTAGGTTATTCAATCCCATATGCTCCATGTATATCCAGATCCATGTATGGAACATCTACCCACGACCCACGTTTTCCCCAACCATCATCTCCGGCGCTTGGTCAGCCGTGAAAGGCATCGCACCTCGGCCTTGCGCACCTGTCCTTCCTCGAAGTCACTGTCTCCCTGGCAGTGCGCCCAATGTGTCGAGGGGTGCAAAGACATGAACACATGGGGAGTTACATGATAAGAACCTGGGGAAGGGGGTAGAGCTAGAACCAATGAATATTTTGAAGATGTTAAATGAGCTTGAAAGAGCTGAGAAAGACAAAAAATGTTGACCCATAAGAAATTTGAAGATTGCTGACAGCAAAATGAAAAAACTAACCAAAGAACGTTGGATCTTTACCACTGGAGCTGGAGATGTGTTTTGTTTTGAGCAATCATGGTTTCACGAAAATCACCTGTGCTGCATGTGCTTCATGTTTTTTCAAGTGTTTCCAAGAAGAAATCCAATGGCAAAAAGCAACTTTGTTTCCGAGTGCCGTCCCCATGATTGATTGAAGAGTTAGAGTTCAATTTCTCACTTGAATATCTGCCGCAAAGGGGGGGGAAGATTCTGTTCAGGGAGCCGATTCTTGTAATTCCGTCGTCCATCATGTATGTCATTCACACGAGACATTTCATTCTTCCCTTTCCATCTCCCTCGCGACCATCCAGACCAACATCCAGAAGAGAGGCTCAAACCACCACTTTCAGGATCATCAATACCATCACACATACCTTTTGTCCTGATCATCGCCATCATCATTGCCATCACAAACAACATATAACAAAATAATAATGCAAATTCCTTTAGCCAAAAAAATCTTTCAGAGTAACAATCGCCAAACCAGTCATGATTACATATGCACCACATTCCAAATCATCACTATCATGACCATCATGTCAGCCAACTCCTGGTCCCTCTAAAAAGACCATCCGAGCCCAAAGTCCACCTCGTCACCCATGGTTTCCTGCACCGGGGCAAACTAGCAGGTCGAAGCATACATGATTTTCCCATTGAAAATCATGGAATATTTTCTTTACCTGACTATCTTACATACCCCATAGGATCCATGTATGCTATATATGGTAACATGGATCCCATCAACCCCAAACGTTAGCATATATACCAGCACCATGAAACTATATATGAAGGCAGTTCCAGCAGCTGAAGGAGGCCCATTTGGATGGCCTCCCTATGAAGCTAATACCTATAGTAAAGATGTTCTGAGGGCAGGCAAATTCACCAGGAAACAAGACCTAAACCATTGAATCTTGGATTTGCGATAACACATGATAAATCTATCAGAAAAAGTATCAGCCTACTGAAAACAATCGCACTGAAGAACAGTTTTCAAATTCCAACTTCCGCTACTGAAGTCTCAATTTCAGATCTTTTGCAAACTATATACTACAGTATATACTGAAGAAACATTCGAACATCTTCATATGCCTAGCTCCTAGCAGGTGACGTGATGTCCTGCGAGGTTCAAGTGCCGCTGCTGTATTTGTCAGAACTAAATCCGAGCAGCACCACATAGGTAAACAGGTTTCAGCGCATCGCTAAAGACCAAGCGGCGCGCCTGGGGTTTGATGACGCGAAACCGCAGTGAAATCCCAAAACTTGAGGGCCACAGCGGCGAATGCAGACAACGGACGCTACATCACATGGCAAACAAATCACATAGCGAAGAAATCTCGTCGTGAGGGGATAATCATCACAAAAAGGCATGGAAATAAGGACAGTTAGAACATTTGCACCTTACAACCATCGATCAGAGGCGCTAATCAGGCTCATCACCCAATTAAAAGGAATTGGACCCCACAATTGACTTTTGGGACTGAAGAAGACGGTGTTGTTGGCAGTGACACCAGGTCAATGACATGCAAGGTCAAATGCGTGCCAAGTAAATTGCCCAAAAATCTTTCAAATCAAATGGCACTTAAGCTGTACTAAATTGAACAGCACCATAGGCTACCCTCATTGCCTTCAGCACTTCCATGGGTCCAACCAACCTAGATGCATCTGGTTTGTTCCTTCGCTGCAAAACATCATGATGAGGTCCGAACCTTTAGCATTTCAAACCAGTCAAGAATACATCAACCCCAAATTTGTGCTTACAAACAAACCTTGCGCCTAAAGTATCAACCACCGCTCAATCGAAGTCCTGGTTTCAGTTTGGGTTTATTCCAAGGAGAATCGAATAGCAGGGGGATTCCCTGTGACAGAATAAGGCCCACACTACGGATTTAGATCCGTTGCAAAGTGACCAGTTTTCCAGCGCTCGACTCTGCTGCAATCCACTGAAGGATCCCTCTCCGGGGTGAGAACCTGGAGCCGTTTGGGCATGGCATGTATGGGGATGAACTGAAATTTGGGGTGCAAAAGCATTTCTAAATTCAGATACCTTGCACGCAAAACAATTTTTAACCAGGGCCGGTATGTTAAACATGGGGAATTTAATATCCCAGGACTTGGGTTATGTTTCTACATCAAAGAAAGCAACCCAACTGCCCTTGAACATTCCCACAATTTTGCTGCTTATCATTGTGTGTTTCCTTTCAGGGCCCTGAGTCAGATTTTACGGAAATGTTTGTTTATTTGGACATCAGTCCACACATTTTCCGACTGCTAACACATCGAAGATATTCAAAAATCTAATTATGATCTTTCAGAAACACCCAACTGACTTATTTGGTGCTGGCGGATCTTTTATAAACCCATGTTGGGAAGTTTATGCTTTTGGCGGTTTTGGATAATCAAACAAAACCTTGCCAAGGAGCAAAGATTTCAAAGATTAAATATGCAAGTAGCAGGGCACAAACCAACATTTCCCTTGAGGGGCACCAACCCCAACATGGAACAAAGGTTTCAGAAAGCCTAGGTCCTGGACGCATGTCCTTATGGTTGGCGATATCTCTGTCCCCTCGAATTTTCAATCTTGTTGGCTTCGAGTAATCCCACAAATCAAATCTGTAAATCGAATGGATTTTCTCCAACTAATAACTAGGAATGAACGCTACTATGATATTATTGGTTATCCTCCTAAAAAAATGGCATGCATCATTGCTACATTCGTTTGGCTGACTAGAAATACCCTGAAACCCATCTTTTTGGTGATAGATTCTGTTGCGCTATTTTGATGACAAAATCACCCACGTTCACCAATCAGTTTTGGCCAGTCCATCAACTGCGGATTGGCCAGAACCCATCATATCGAAATTGAGTGCATGAGCATCGACAACTCCAGCTAAATGGTAAAATAATTGCATGGTCCCCGTTGATGACAAGCAACCTTTAGACTACCCATCACCAATCACGTTGTCCATATCTTTTCTGTATAAGTCAACATGTTTGATAGTCAACACCACATTCTTTTCTCATGGTTCAGCCAGAGCCCTTCACCAAGGCTGAAATCCCACTCCCAATGTTTAATCATGTTTATTGTGCTTATTGATTAAACATATTAAACATGGTTAACCCTCTTTTTTGCCCAGTTCATGAAAACCACATTGCCGCGACCACTGCCTGGAGCAATGCCTCGCGTGGATGTCAATGGGGATGATGTACTTGTCAGGCGTGGAAAGCCAACAGAAAATCGCTACGTTGGCCGAAACAACTATGGATGTTTATGGTGGATGCAACTAATGGGGGAACCCACATTGTATCCATGTGCAGACACGCAGAGATTCGCAGAGAGCTTCAATACATAGGCAAAAAAACTATCCAACTGCTATGGAGTCTGGTGTCACATAATCCATAAAAGTAAGCAGCTCACCAATCATTCTCTAGTAATCACAAACTAGATAAATAATGTTGCCTTGCCTGACTGTCATGCATCAACTGGAACACTTCTTTACACTGCTGGCTGAGGCTGCATATCCATCTTTAATCATCTTTATATACTTACAAAGATGTGGGAGAAATGCATCCCGTTAACACCAGAGGTCGGAACAAAGCAATGGAATTCCCAGGGACACCCATGGATGAGACTCTCATTTCAAATATTTTCAAATCATATGATGCCTATAACGCTCCCATTTTCTGGAGTATGCATATGGGAAGTTTATGGGCATTGGGCCAAGATGCCATGGAATGTCCGTAAAAAGAATTCACAGCGTCTGAGAAACTTGGCCGCCTTGTTGTGCTACCCTATTTTGCCGCCCTATTTTGCACGGTTTTGCTAAGAACTGTCTAGCACAAACGCCCCTACCACTGCTTAAAAGGACCCATGTGCGAAACATGCTATTGATGTCCGCAACATGCTGTCATTACCTGTGCCACTGCAGCGGTGTGGTGTGAGGCAACATGATCTCTTCCGTTTCTCATCAAACACTTGTTCAAAGAAACCAAGCCAAAAGAAAAACTTGGAATGACACTTGAGCAAGAATTTCACCAACTTCATAATCTTTGTTGGCTTCAATTGATTTAAACATTGATCTAGTATCATCAAATGTTATTGCTTCAGCTTGATGAGAATTCCTCACAGATGCTCCGTACTCCTCCTTGAAATCTACCATCTGCAGTGAAGCGGCCATTCTTCGTTCAGAGGTTGGAGCCCAAGCGGATCTATGCAAACTTGGCATGTGAACATGTGAACATGTGAGTATGTAGTACATGTGCATATGTATATGTATATATATAATTCTATATCTATATGTATATTACATGTATATATATATATTATATAATATATATATACTGATTGATTGATTGCATATCTATCTAAACACAAAGAACCAAACATATAGATATGTCATTGGCAGGTTATTGTGACCTATTTGCTGGAACAAACAAAGAAACAAACTCAATAAACAACTCCTAGACTTCGCAATTACGAGACATATAATGAACGAAAACATATCGTGAAACCTAGCGGCCTAGCGAACACAAACTCTGAACATCTGGGCCAGCTGGCTTATCTGCAAATGGAATTTTCTGTTTTTCTGTGTCCATCTGCCTGCGCCAAAAAGAGGGTTGGCTGCAAGTTTCTATCTGATTGCACAGCATAACTCCATGGATAGAGGCTCCTCTTCCGAGCTGGAAGCGGAATGAATTTTGCGCTGCCTCTTAGCTGGCCTAGACTTCGCGCAGAATACATTCAAAATTAAGGTTAAACACGAACAAATCACCCGAAACCATGTGAACCTTGAACCGTTGAACCAAGAAATCACATCCACATGTCACAACTGTGCCTTTCTGCACACCATCATAATCTTGGGAGGAGAATACACAATGCCATCCTGAGCAGTCTGCAGCGCAGAAAACCTCGAGATGGTCGCTGTTCTTCAATCCTTCTGTGAACTTGATGGCAATGAGATGCACTGCCAACTTTGGTAGCCGCCACTCGATCCAGTCACCTGCTTGGAGCTTAAGGACAGGGTTGATGCCAAGGGGGGTGACGCCTGATGCGACTTGATAAAGGTAGCCAAGCCATCGAGAGTCTGCCAGGGAGAAGCTAACAGAGACCCAGTTTGCAAAATAAACAGCTGCTCTTGTTTCCTGGTTGAATGACTTACCTTGACAGAACTTATCAAATCGGCTTCTGACACAAGAAGGTCGGCAGTGCTCTCACCGCATTTACGGTTGGGCATCTTTGCCGTCGATACCCACCTATCAACGAGAGCCCAGCGATTAGTTGCATCCGGGGCATCCCACTTTCGGAGAAGAGACTCCAACTTCTCATTTGTGATGCACATCAAGTCGGAAACCAACACTTCTTCCAAGAGTTCATCCCTTACCAAGGGTCGGGTTTCAAATGCCTTTTCGGCTTCAATCAATATCTTATCCTTGCTTTTCTGACGAATCCCTTGCAAGTGAAAACGATCTGCACTCTGGAAGATGACCCAAGCGTTTTGCACATCGATTGCATCCTGCATCCCGCAAAAGCAACTGGAAAAACTGGCAAAACTACATTGCAAAAAAAGAAGAACACTGCAAATGGAGATGTTCCGAACAACTGTCCGACAGCCTCAGGATATACCCTTGACTACTATGGCGATACACATTTTACTGGAATTGTCCTCCAACATCTTCACGCACAGCTTTCTCAACTCCAGAACTTGGTACTTGTCTGCGACGGCACTCACTTCACAAACAATTTCTGGAGGTGCGTCCACAGTGCCCTTGTACAGGAACTTCAAGAAGGTCTCAACGGCGAAGCTGGAGAAGTCCTTGATCACCACCTGGCCAAGCCCCCAAAAAACAAAATCGAGCCGTGCCGAAATGAGGTCAGTTTTATCTCTTGATATTTGTTGATCCGTGGATTGCCATCATCCACGTGGTTCTGATAAAAATGTCACAATCAATCACTAGAGGGTTTTTGCGCACTTCTCACCAAAGATGTGGGTGCCAAGGGCAAGCTGCAAATCTTCTGAACATGGATCTTGATAATGCAAGCACATCCGTTTGCAAAGTCTTCCAAAGTAGGGACTGCTTCCACAGGTGGATTTTAGAGGCCATACGTCTGACCTGATTTCACTGTTCGACTAAGTCACTAGGTGTCGAATCTCCACAAACAATGAAAGTACACATATGTAATCTGGGAACCCAGCTGTGATAATAATATCACCTTCACTGCACCCTCTGTTCTAACTTTGTAATAAAACTCCAGATTCATTCTCCTCTCCAGCTTCTGAGATACCCTCTACTGCTACTTGTGATCAACTCGTTGGGTTGTTGGATTTTGTTTGCGCAAAATCAACCCACTGCCTCTTTCTTGGAGCTCTCCGCAAATTCCTGCTTCATCATCGTGTCGAAGACCTTGTGACGGCAAACGTTGACTTGGATGGTTAAAATTTGGGTGACCGCCCTAGTTGGCACGTCGGTAAAACTCATGAAAGTCTCCTGTGTCCTCACCGAATAATCTGATGCAAGCATACTTACGTACAAACAACTCTGTTTTCCTAAGTAGAAGGGTGGTCTACGTATAGGTAAAGAGATACCCCCAAACATGTGGAAGATAACATGTTCAACACATGCGAATGCGAATTACCTTGGTTTTTACACCCAAAAGAGATGGTAGGCATGGAGGCTGCATATGTTGTAGATGCAGATGATGGTCTTCACAAATGACAAGTTCTTGATAGTTCTTGTATTTTCTAATTTTTCTATCTGTTTGGGGTTGATAGGCTAGACCCAAGCACCCACGTTTGACACGAGCACCTCTGACCAGCACGAGAGGATCACGGACCAAACTTTGAACTCCGTCCGTTTGGGCGCTTCCTCAGAGTCTTCCACACCTTGGAGGTGCTGAAACTGATAATGAAAACCCAAGACGCAGACTGAAGCCTGGTTTCGTCTTTTTTGTTGGGGGTCATCGTCAATTGTTGGCGACATACTGTACACTACAACTATTTTGCCTGGTCAGGTGAGAGAATAAGTCTACTTGTATAGGGGTACCATTCGAGGATCAAGTTGCTGTGTGACCTTCTGGAAGGTGCCGCCCGAGATTTCGCTGAAGCGATTTGGAGAACCACTATGAAAGGAACACGTGATTCCCCACAAACGCGACATACTGTTTGCGCAAATCTTAAGGGCCTGCAAAAAGTTAGATCAACAGTGTTCAAGACGCAGAAAATTTGATCACATCAGCTTAATTCCAGCAAATAGGCGAACATGTTGGAATGAAACGGCATTATGATTACCTAAAATCGTTAGTTCAAGTTAAATAACCACCAAACGGAGCTTCCCCCCCAGGAAGCCACTGGCTCTGTTTGGCTGCAGTCGGACTAGGTTGCGAAATCCTTACTTACAACATAGTTTGTCCCAACAAACTAACCCTGTTGAACACCCATCAGTCAAAGGCATGGCTGCTGCTGATACACATCAAAGTTGGACTCACCTAAAGAAATTAAAATGGTGGTTGATTTTCAGACCTCAACTATCTCAACCACTTCAACATACTTCATGTGGCCATGGCACTCCCAGCAAGAGCACTTTCCTCCACCACCACCGTGAAGTCGCCTCCCTGGCCGAAGAATGGTGCCAACTTCTCAGCCACCAGGTGCTTCGCCATGGCCCGCTGGCAGCTGGACGTCTGGCTGGGTGTGGCTTTTAGGGAGCGATCTGAGCAAGCAAAATGTGCTGCCAGGCATGGGGTTAATGGGACTATGAGGAAGTTTGAAGCTTCACTTTGGGATGAAGCTGCTTGAAAATGCTTGAAAGGCGTAATCCGCAAGTTTGAATACTTGAATTTATCAACTGCTTCATAATATTATCAAATTATCAAACATATGTCTCTTGGTACCCGGCACCAACTTTGAAACCCTGAAGCCGCTTCATAGAACACTGGCATCTGCCCAAGGCCATCCCCAATCTGAGGGTCTCACCTTTCTCGAGACTCTCAGCTCGCCATCAGTGCTTGGTGATATCTGCAGGGCCGAAATACAACATGGTTCACCGGTTCAAACTGAACAAGATCTTGGAATGCTGGGTATGCTGGGTGTTGTGTCAAACCCTGTAAATCCTCAATGGCTATATTTACATCCCTCCTGCCAGAGATGATGAGCTAATCCGCTTATCTCTGTTACCTCCTACGCTACCATGCTCAAAGTTGACCATTTCGATGGTTGACCATTTACAGAGTCAACCACTTAGGTGGTTTCAAAGTGGTGCCCCCAAACTAAGTTGTTTATTACTATTTAAAATCGCACTAGGGTTCACGGCAGATACATCTGCTATAATTTTCATTATATAATTCTTTGTAGCTGTGATTAGCCTACTGGTTGGCCAGGCGATCCCTGCATCTGACATCCGGTCAAAAACAAGTGTCATGGTCATGCAGCCTGGTGCCCAAATGATACCCTTAAATAATTAACAATTAATTAACTATGACAATGGGAAATACCGTTGAAATATGTTGAAATACCCTATAATTGGATTTATGGAGGGTTTTTAATGGAAGAATTAGAATCATGGAAGTAAATTGGGGATTTTCCAGCAAACCAGTAAAACATGTTTCCTTACCGAAGGGTATGCAGCAAATAGGAATGAACTCGACCCTTAAAAATCAAAGTCAAACATGGGAAATGGATGGAAATGGTCACTATACACCTGTTGTTCCCATCCCACCCTGCTGAGACAGCCCATGCCACATGGCGTCATCAGAACCAACCCTGACTGGAGGAAAATCTAGGGAGGAAAATCTAGGATGGAAAATTGCATACATGGCTAAACATAATAAGTTCTTGTGTTTGAACCGGGCTATACTATATGCTAACCTTTTTTCTCAGTACAGGAATGTTTTTGGGTTATACTTACTTGGGTGCGAACCCAGGTTCGCAACCTGCAAAATATATTCAAATAAAATATTCCTTGTCATAATATCTCCATAGTAATGTTAACCCGAATCAATACACCACCCATTTATCAATATGGGGGGTTCCCAAAACAATCATATATCCCTTTACAAATGGCATTAAATGGTACCCCCTCAATTAGTAAACTAGGGGTTATTAATCCGGGGTTCATAGTGTCCCATGTTTCTTGGGCGAAATCCCCAGCAAGTGCACTTTACATTACACCCCGCGACGCTGCAGCCTTCAGTAAGCCTCCACTGCAATTCCTCGGCGGTTACCAAGCAGAGAGCAACAGATCGAAACACCAACTTATATGGTTTGGTAATGTTTGGTATAGTTTAGGTTTGTGTGCTCCAGTATGGTTTAGTACGGTTTAATCAGTATATGGTCTAGTATGGTTAAATATGTTAATGGGATGTTAAACAGACTCCGCGCAAAGAAGTGAACAAAAACAAGGGCTTGTAAATGGTACTATCCATTGCGTTTCCCAAACGCCTGAACACATCAGAAACAATTCAATACTGAACAGGTTGTTTGGATCTGGTCAAAACAGGATGGTACCACTGTTGGGACTACAACTGTGGGATTCACCTTTTACATCTTTTACTAGCACTTTTGTATGAAGAGAAGCGGACCCCATCAACAATGCAGGAACAATATGGAACAATCCCATCCCTCAACATTAAATACCCCCCTGAACCCCGGGTTGGGTGCTGGATCGGTTCACTTGGGGGCCATGTGGGGCAGTGCTTAATGCTATACTGTTACGGGGATGATAGGACAAGGTCTGGAAATCAAACTTCGAAGGTGTCACAGCAACTTGGCCACCCCATCGCGTGAATCTTTTTCCGCCACTTTGTCGGCATGAAAACCGCAGACCAGTCCAATGTGTGATTTGTGTGTCTGCCGGGGCACTTTTATCAGGGCTGGGCAAAAATACTCATATCCCAAAATGAAAAGCAACGAAAGCCTCGATGATTGCTGGTCAAAGCAATACTTGTACAATTCTGCCTTTGGCCAGTCCCGCATGCAGGTCCACACAAAGGCGTGAACCCACAAACTGTGTCAATTTTGGTTGGAATTCATTCATCCAAACTTCTGTGCCAATGGCAGGCTCACTTGTAGATTGTACATTTAAAAGCGAGCATGTGCCAGAGCAATTCTCATCAACTTGAAACAGAAGGGCACTCAACAACGTTCAGCGCAAAGTGTCAGAGAATTTCAACGAACGGAGACCACATAGCCGGGCATGAGTGTCCAGATGGAGAATGGCCTTCCAAGATTGGAAGTGGAATCACGGCACTTCCGCCAGAATGCCTTGAAACTTGATACCCGGGAGCTGAAATTCCCCTGAAATCATGTGAACTTTGAAACGTTGCGCCAAGTGCTGGCACCTGCATTTTACCAGAGTGTTTCCGCCAAAACCAGGATATATAGCACCGTACTCTTTGGACGAGAATACACGTTGCCATTCTGAGCAGTCTGCAGCACAGAAAATCTCAAGATGGTCTCTTTGTGTCAATACTTCGCTGAAAACGATGCCCATCAATTGTGCACCAAACTTGGGAAGTCTCCACTCAATCCAGTCGCCTGCTTGCAGCTTGCAGCCTGCATTGCCTTCTGCAATCACATGAGCATATGGCGCATAGTCTCCAGACAATGCATAGCTGACAGAGACCCAGTTTGCCAGAAAGATCGGTCTGGACAGCGAAGGTTCCTTGGGCCACGACTTTCCTTGTGAGGTCTGACTTTTAGAGAAGGTATCGAAGCGACCCTTGACACACCGTATGAGGTCTGTGGAGTGTTCACCACGTTTGCGTTTGGGCGTCTTTGCCATCGAGACCCAGCGGTCCACAAGTGTCTGGCTGCTGATTTGATCTGGAGGATCTGTCCACGTTTTGAGAAGGGACAGCAACTCCTCATCTGTAACGCACATCAAATTGGAAGAGAACACCTCTTCCAGCAGTTCATCTCTCACGAGGGGTCTGGTTGCAAAGACCGTTTTGGCTTCAGTCAATATGAGATCCTTGCTTTTTTGACGAATGTCCTGCACTTGAAATTCATCTGCACTTTGGAAAATGGCCCAAACATTCTTCACATTCATGTTGTCCTGCAGCCGATGAAAAGGGTTCGGGTGAACACCCCGCAAATGTGTCGAATTGCAGTGCAAAACTGTCCAAACGACGATGTTCTTAAGATATCTTAAGTTCTGTTCTGCAGCATACAGATATACCTTGGACATGCCGGACCACTAATTCTTATTTCAACACAAAGGAGGTCACCGGATCAATCCTCCACCATCTTCAGGCAAAGGTTCTTAAACTGCAAGACCTGGTACTTATCCGCAATGACAATTACTTCGCAAAGCCTTTCGGGTGATGCGTCCACAGTGCCCTTGTACAAGAACTTCAAGAAGGTCTCAACCGCAAAGCTGGAGAAGTCCTTGATGACCACCTGGCAAAACGCGAAGCAAGCTGAGGTGGGCCATGTGTCATCTACTGCAATGGGTGTGTCACCGTCGGACATGTGAATTCCCAAATACGTGGGTTCCCATGATTTCTAGATCTTATCAAAGCAATCAACCGAAAGTATCCGAACATGGAGGAGCCAAGGGTAATCTACAAATTCACTAAGCATGGATCCTTGTACTGCGATCACTTCCCTGCTGTACAGGGCCAACGAAAGCGATGAAATGGGACTCAAGCTGTGGATGACATCCACCCAACTGCCCCTGTGCACAGTCTCGAGCTACTGAGAACCCACATCTACTTATTGAAACCTTTTAATTGGGTTGTAAGATTCCCCTGTTCCGGAGTAGTCAGGCCGCCAGGCCTCTTTCTTGGTGCTCTCCACAAAGTCCTGGCTCAACATCTTCTCAAAGACCTGCGATCAGCGACAGAAAGTCTCCTGGCTGGGTTGCCCCTGTTAATCGATCTGTTGGTCTGTTGATCATCTTCTATAACCCATAGGATCCATGTATGGTATGCTAACATTTGGGGTATATTGATGGTAAATGTTACCATATATAGCATATATACATGGATCCTATATGGGTAATGGAAAACATATTGATGACGCACATGTGGAATCATGATGTTGAATAAGCAGCCATGGAGCAATTGGTCAAGAAAAGTGATGAACTCCCAATCTGGGAGCACATGGATTTGTCCCAAGTTATTGTCCCCATCTTTACCCATACCGGGGAAAGGTGAAACCCAGGACCATCATCCGGATGGAACATAGAACTTGTCACTTGTCATCATGTGTCATCCCAATCATCCCATAGGAATGGAAACAAAAAAACAAAATACTTCCAAATACTTGAACATTTTAAACATATATAATATATATATATCTATCACTGGATTGGTTTAAGGGAAATGTTGTAGGAATCCTCAACCAATTTGATGGGGAAAACTGGGAAACCATGGCTGGTTGGTGGTATAAGATTGGATCATCATCCCAACTATTGGGGAAAATAAAAAATGTTCCAAACCACCAACCAGTTTAGTAGTATAGCAACAACAAATTGATGGTTTGTACCCCCCATTTATGGTAAGATTGGGGCTGGTGGATCCTCTTGCTTCACTCACATTAGTCTTTCAGGACCACCGATTTGGCCAATTGATTTCCAAGAATATGGATGTAAGCAGAGTGAAACCCTGTCAATGCATTGGTTTGAGGGATCTACAATTTACCGGATATTCCATGTCCTTTTTGCTTACCGTCAAGAATGTAACAGGGTTCACGTGTCACATTTTCCCTTCAACCAGCCACCTCTGACCACGCCGAGAGGATCACGGACCAGACTTTGAACTCCGTCCGTTTGCGCTCAGCGGAAGTGTCGCCTTCACCTGGGAGGTGTCGGCCGTCCCGAAAAAATGACGAGCAAGTTGGTTGCTTCATGGGGATTCCAACAACAAATAGTGAAAATATATGAAAATAAGTGAAAATCATGGGAATATCATGGGAATAGCATGAGGAGATAGTAGAATATGGGTGACCCGGTGACCCCCCTAATAATAAAGGGCTACAAAGTGATTATGTTTGAGGCTTATGTTTGGGGCTTATTGACCGGGGCTTATTGACCACCAACAACCAGGTTTATAATTAAGGGTTAGTTAGTTTATTAGCCATCTGTCATTGGGGGGGCTGGCTGCGTGCCAATCCTTAGTGGTTTAAACCCTGTGGGTCATCATTCCAAAACACAGGGAACCGATAGAAATATACCACCAACATCCAACAACCAGCAAGGGTAACTAAATGAGTGTGGAGGACCAAACACACGCTGGCGGAAACGAACATACATTACACCCTGTTCCTTCTCTGAAAAAGACAACAATCAAAGTATTTCTGGGCCGCAGTCTTGCTTTTCATCTGCTTTTGGGCTTAGAGCTTAAAACACTACAAAACCCAAACTCCGCGTGTTCGAAGTTCAAACCTCCACCTCTCACCATCCATGCCCTACCAGGTGCATAAGCCCCCTTCACGTCACAGGGCCATGGCACCCTGACGTTCCTCCACCACCACCGTGAAGTCGCCACCCTGGCCGAAGGTTGGTCCCAATTTCTCGGCCACCAGGTGCTTCGCCATGGTCCGAGATGGCGGATTTTTGTGTTTGAGCAAGCAAAATGTGCTGCCAGGGTTCAACGATGTTAGTTAAAGGTTCGTTGTTTGATGAGGCTGCTTTACACCCGGAAGATTGAATGATCTTGAATCTATCAGCCACTTCACAAACTGACGACAAATCTGCTCCCCCGGATATCCAGCCCCAACTTTGGACCCTTGTGGTTGCTTCAAACCACACCTGGCATCTGCCCAAAGCCATTCCGAATCTGAGGGTCCTACATTTCTTGAAGCTCACAGCTCAGCCATCAATGCTCAACCTGCAGGCTTGAGCAAGAAGCCATGGTTCACTGAGCCAAATGAACTGGAGCCAGCGACTTACCTTGGAATGTTGCGTCATCTATGTCTAACTCGGGTACATCCTGGATGACATATTCAAATCTGGCAAAGAGATGATCATCTGAACAGGCTTGTGCCGTAGAGACAGACTACCTGTGGAACATGACACTATTTAACCCCAGCCAGCAAGAGCGAACAAAATGGCAATCATGATACACATAAAAAATGATACACATACTTTTGAGTCAATGGATGCAAAATGATGCAACCAGTGTGAGTTCTTGAATTGGAGCGTAATTTTTGAACGAACCCAAATCTCCAATCTCCAGATTTCACGTGGGGATCAGTCCAAACGAGCACGCCTTGAGTTCAATGGCGAGAAATGGACATGAAACTTGAGGGCTAAAGGCAGCAATTGAAGACCATTGACTATGACCACAGACCCTTGGGTACAGCAACCACCTTCCAAGAAGCCACACGTTTGGTTCCACACTTTCCGTGTCTAAAAAAAAATGCAGCAATGTTCAAGTACTTAAGCTAATGACGAGTGGTGAGGGCCCAAACAATGAGCTCAGTAAAACGTGGCCAAAACCAACCGGTTTGCATTTTCCTGTAGATCCTGGTAGATTTTAAGCTTTCAATGCTGGATTGAAATATCATACTTTGTCACCAAAATTCACCAGGCACATACCTGCCCACTAACACATTGTGCATTACGCATTGCATCCCCAAATGTCCAGCCATGTAGCATCCCAGTTGTCATAAACTAGACAACGAGGTGAAGCAACGTGTGGAAATGGGACTGTGGTCATTTGCCCAGCAGCACTACCAATCAAGCAGTTTCTGCAGACATGATTCTTGTTCTCGACAGCAATGTTGCAATCAGATATGATATAATCCAAAATCCAAACAATATAGACTATTGACATGAACTTATCGAACCAACCCAAACATGCCAAAACTGTAGATCTCACCATTGATAGCTTCGCCATGGTTCGCCCCTTGAAGCCATCCTCTAAAGCGACGGTGGCGTGAATCGTTTCTTTTCTGCTGGCAATCTCGTCCAAGTCGACCTCTCTACGGCCGAGAACCTGGTGACAATGGCCGAAGCCGGTGTCAATGGCCCGAAGAGCTGGGGGTTATGGTCTCTCTCTCTATATATATATATGATATGTATTGAAAGTAGTAACTGAATGTCAATGAATGGTTAATGGATTCGATGTTTAATGGATGTTAATAGATATGTTGAACTATAATAACTGGTTGTTAATGGATGTGAATGGAATTGATAAACCAACTTATGGTCACTATACCGATGGCAGGTCGTTGGAAGATCCCTCACAAAAGGGCATCTATACATGAAAAAAACATAGAACCAAATGGGAGATTTTCCAGCAAACCATATTTGATGACCAAACGCTGCAGGAAGCCATGCTTCTCAACCCCCAAATATAGAGCTTGTCCCTTCAATTCCAATGCATGAAGTATCTGGGATTGTCATCTGATGGGTATGATGATATCTTCCTCACAAAGACAGGATTACTTCGCCAGGCTAACTTCTTCGGTGCATGGATTTGCCACGGTGAAAACTCCAGTTCAGGGATCATCAAGTCAACTTTAAAACAGTGTGCGTTGCGCCGTGTGCGACTGAATCAACTTAGCAGGCAAAACCATCTATAAATATCTATAATGTATATTAATGTATCATGTTGTCCTGTCTTTGATGGGCAAACGACAAAAAATAAATCTTTGGGGCATACCATCAAGCAAGTACAGAAATGAGCCTACTAGCCTCATGGCATCAAACTGGCAACAAATTCATCGGTGTGGGGACCCTCCAGTGCACAGGCTTTCCCATCAAGCAACGACTTCACATGCTGCATCCAGCGATCAATGTTCTGATGCCTGAATGCAGGCATTCAGAAACATGGTTAACAAAGTGGACAGAGTTTGATTACATGTTGGACAATACCGATATCAAAAGATATGCTCTAGGACCCAACATATTCTATATACACTACACCAAACAATTGCGTGCAAAACACCCATACGGTATATGCTTCACTATACACATATGAACAATATTGCAGAATGCTTAAAAACTAAAGCACACGTTTCTTGACTCAGACCCAGATATGGTAATATATTTCACAATGTCACTCATAAGTGCAGGACATCAGCGCGTTTAGGGGATGCACATAACTCATCACATAACACATAGTGAATAGCAACATCCACAAGTGACCCAGGGACCCGCCATAGTATGATGGTCTATTCTCTTTGAGGATGAGGACAAACTTGTCAATTTTGACCAGCTGGATAAGTAGACTTTAAGCCAAATAGCTGGTCATGATTCAGAAAAACCCAATGAGAAGACTTGATTTTATAAACTTCTATCTGCACAGGACCTGATCTAAAAATGCTCCGCAACCTGCCACAACACGTACGAGTCACCGAACCTCACATGTCGATTTTACTTTGGACATGATCCAAAGATATTGATATGCAAGCGCCTTTGAGATAATTGCCTAATGGTTCATCCATTTCTTCTTGATTCTTACATATGTTTACGGTATCCATTGTTTCATCCATGCTAGAATGATCTAGAATGCCCACCCTTTTGTTCATTGATTTCTCTTTGTTGTTTACTCAATTTATCATGATTCCCCAAGACGAGCTCAACACATGCCATACGCTGCCTCTGAACTTCCTTCCCCTGCAGGTCTTTTAGCATGTCCAGGTCCGCCCGCGAGGGAAAGAACCCCAACACCTCGGAGGGGTCAGAGATGGCAGTTACCACTTTCCAAAATCAATGGGAACTTGATGGGGATAATTTATGGGATTTCATTATCAAATTGGTATTTAGTGGGGATATAATGGGATTGTAGTATGGTTATCAGAGTTGCTCCCAACAACCCAGATACTGTCTGGAGGGATAAAAGGGTAAAATGACCAAGTTTCCAGTTTCCACTCGTTTTAAATCATTTACCTATGTGTATACTGTATATTTGTATATATATATATAGTAATGCTTTGGTGCAACCCTGAAAGGTTGGTATTTACATGGGTTTACCACCAATTCAGGGCCGTTTCAATGGTGTTCACAAGATTTTCGAAAGCAGATCTTTTCTTTCTATGGGATGAACCACCCATCAGTTCAGATCACCTGCAGATCAACCCACTCAATTCATCTCTACACCATGGTAGTGATAATCTGCTATAGATCACAACAGAGTGATTGTTTTAGAACTTCTGAGTGGGGATGGAACGATGGAACACATTCACAGTGGGTATTTTCAACAACAATAGACTACAATGAGTCAAACAATGGTATGACTGCAATTAACAACCTGACATCATTAGAACCATCATTGTGAATACATCTGACATCAAATCCCCCATAATACTACGTATATATATATAAGATACTAAGAGTATCATGCTGCTGCTAATACTGATGATGACAATACCATACAATCACTTATATCAGGATAATCAACACAATAATACATACCAATCTGGTTGGTGGTGCCATAATCATCTTGAAAAATCTGAAAGTCAATGGGAAGGATTATCCCATATATGAAATGGAAAATAAAACATGTTTGAAACCACCAACCACCAATGGTGACAAAACAACATACAAATAACACCCATCCCCTTTTTCCCCCGAGCTGCATAGGGCTGATCTTGCAATCTTCGCTCCAACTCCTGGCCGGGCATCCAGGACCCCTGGATTTACGTGATATTTTCGAGGGAAAACCATGGAGAACCTGATTTTTTTTGTAGAAAAAAACATGTGAGAAAACCATGTTTGTTGCCATGAAGCATGGGGGGTTCCAAAAAGAATATATTTGAACTATGAAAATCTATGAAATCATGTTTGGGCATGAGGGACCAGCACCAAATCCGATCACCAAGTGCTTCCGACCCTCCCTTCATCTTTGCCATTTCAAATCATCATAAATCATCATTGATCATCATAGATCATCATTTAGCCTGATTCTCATGAGGATCAACCCCCCCCACGCATGACTCCCTAATATTAGATTATTAGATGATTAACAAGCCTTTGTAATTTATTAATGCGCCTGTTGCCGACGGGGATGCCATTGAGCTCCGTTGCTCCTCCAATGAATCGACAGGACAGGACGCCATGGGGAGTTGCGGCGGCGGGTCCGGCACGGACTTCGAAGGAGGGGCCTGACATGTGGATCAGGTGGTTTGAGGCCAGCAATTCATGCCATTGATGAAAAAGGTGTTGGGTCGAAAGGTCCACATTTCCCACCAACAAAGCATTGTTTCTTATACATATTAAAATAAAAAACAGGACTCATAGGCAACTGTTTGAGTTGGTTGTTTGACTGATAGTCAAGCATAAGGGGGGTTGGCGGTGTGATGTTGGACGACTCGTGGATCATCATTCCATCCTGATTGGACAAAAACAGACATTGTTGTGTCAAAAACATCAAAGTGAAGGCACACCTGTGAAGATACATCTATATAATCCATATCAATCCATATCATACAATTATACAATACTTAGCCATCACATTCCATAACCCATTTACCTCCCGAAAAAAGGTGGTATATTGTATGACATTGTATAGATATGACTAGAATGCATCCCTCCATCAAAATCCCCCGGCACTTAGTCGCCTTGGAAGTCTTCTGCGAAGCACTGCGAACTTCGCGGACGAAAGGCATGAAGTCAAGACCTGGGCTGGGCGGCTGGGCTGCGAGTGTAGCCCACAAAAGAAATGGGGCAATATCAATCCACAAGCACCTAGACCGCCTAGACTCTATATAGACTCTTATCACAACGAAAAGTGCCACCCTCCATCCAAACCATCCCCAGAAAAACTATTTACAGCAAATTCTTGGTACGTTTACCCGCTTGATTAAATTCTTTAGAAAGCAACGCTCAATATTGTTAAGTCAATGTTAAGTCTAAGTATTAGTGGGAAACAAACCAGCAGCTAAACCAAAGCCTACCCAGAATGTGAGGTGTCATCCTACCCACAATATGTCAGCACTGGACGCGTTGAATCTTCAGCGAGAGGATATCGGTTAATATTATATGGCTTTTGGAACTCAAATATAGGCAGTGAGTTCAACTCTTCTTTCTTTCTTTCTTTCCTTCTTTCTTTCTTTCTGTTTTTCTTTCTTTCTTTCTAATGTGGGTAAAACAAACAGAAATCATCACGCAGTCATCACCATTTTTATAGGTGGTATGGTTACCATTCCCAGTCATGGCTGGTTTATTGGACCAAGGAACCCATGAAGGGAACCAGGGCTGTTGGCACCTTCACACCTCGGTGGTTGTTGAACAAGGACCCATGTGGCTTTTCGGGAGTCCTAACGGCAACCTTGCCTTCTACACCAAGCTAACTGGTGGTTATATATGTGAATTAATGGAAACTACTGGACTAAATCTGGACTATATGTTGGCGTCACCTGTTTAGATATATATATATATATATGACGGACTACCTGATTTTAGCATGCTGGGATGTGTGTTTCAGAAGGGCATGCTGGGATTCCAAACCGCCAGTGGAAAGGAAACCGTGTATTTTGCAAAGTCAAACGTTTGTGTCGGAAACGTTCGACCGTTGTTCAATTGATCATGAGAGATAAATCCCCATCATCCTGTCTGTGAAAGTGGTACAGCCGTAAAGTCTCCAAAGAAAACGTCCTATTTAGTTAAGCAAAGGAAGCTTGTGATGGTTTCCGCCATAGAATGCCATAGTGCGGTAGACCATCATTTCTGATGTCGTTCACCATTAACCAGTTGTGGCAAAGCCCTTTCCTCTCAGCACACCCACACCACTCTGCAGCAAGTGGCCGGTAGGTGTCTGGTAAGTTTCCTAAGAGGCTGGAACACTGTCTGCGTTCAAATGTTGAGTCCCAAGCTATCAAGCTATAGATGGAAAAATAACACATTTGCTCAACTTGGCTTACCCGCGGGAAGTGAAGCCTGGCAACGGAACCTGACCCATTTACATGGATCACTCTATAGATGATGTTTCCATAATTATCCATAGTTAATGAATACGTTACAACATAATAAACAGAAACTTTCAGTGAATATGTTGTTTACAAATATCTTTCAGTTATCCATCTGTTTACTGAAAATAAACATATCTGATTATTACAAATACTGGTGGGTGGTTTCAACCCCTCTGAAAAATATGAAAGTCAGTTGGGATTATTCTTCCCAACCAGATGGAAAAATAAAAACATGTTCCAGACCACCAACCAGAATATATTACAACATATCCTGATTTCAACACGATATCAATGGGCTTTCCATTGCAGCTTGGATTCCCACAGAGAGTACTATGGCTAGGGTCCCATGAGAACCTCTGTGATTTCTTGTTGTTTTTAATGACAACCCCCAAACATTATAACGGAGCTCAACATGCTCAACCACCTTCCGATCCGTTGGAAAAACTATCACATTATATCATCACTAATCCAAAATCTGCTTGGTGTTCCCACAATCCCATCAATTCTCAAAAAAATGTCCCTTACAACGCTTACACTCTCATGTTCATGCCGGAAAAGTCAAGAGTTCCAGACCGAGTCTCCAAGATGCAACACATGCATCGCCCAGAGGCCACCAGGGTGGAGTTCAGCATGTGAACGAAGCGTGGCTTCTCCTGGAGATCCGACAAGAAAAAACTGTAGAGATGGGATGAATATCGGAGAGTTGGAATGATTAGCATGATTGATCATGATTGTATATTCATTGTATCATCATGTTGATGAATGGATATGAATGGAATGATTTATCATAACATTAGCATCTACTCTAGTAGAAGGAATATGATCCTAGATTTGGAATGATTAGCATGGATTATAGATTTGCAAGAGTTCACGATTGCATTACTTTAAAAGAAAATCACCTAATCTTCCAAGTCCCCAAAACGTTGAAAAGGCTACGCGTATCACGCCCTGAAGGGTATGGTCATCCCACCTTCCGAAGCCGTGAAAGCTTGAGATTTAGCTGCGTCAAAACAATGTATCCTTCAATACGGTAGTTTCATGTAGTTTCTCTCTAGGTAAGTGCATTGACCTTTATCTTTGATAGCTTTTAAGTAGGCATTGCTAGGCCATTTCTACCTACAAAGCCAGCCCACTATGGACCACAGTAACCCCTTTATGGGGAAACTCAACTGGACCGACTGGACCCCTCAGCGCTGGCTTCATCCTTCACGTTGCGACTGCGGATGTCCAGGGCTCGAGATTGAAAGTCCGTGCAGTTGGAACAGGAGACCAACTCTTTGTACTCGCCCTGGCGCAAAAACGGCAAAATCGCCAGAAGGGGCCCCTTGTTTTGCAAAAAAAAACTCCATGAAACCATCAGCAGGGAGGATAATCCTCAATTTCACGGGATGGATGGTTTTTTTCGTGGAAAATTGGGATAACCAACCATGAACTTTTAACCATAAAAAACACGTTTTACCACCAAAAACAAGGGCTTCCTTCAAAGTTTCCCTTCAATTCTGGGAGACGTTTGTTCAAGACTGACATGCGGATGGACTCCAGATCGAATCAAGAATGGCAAATCCCAGAGCTGGCACAATCTGTTTCATTGACGGGGATATCTTGATAGGAATGCTGGGTGAAAAGGCGTGCAAGCCATCTAAGGGTTGGGGATATGGGGAAATAGAAGCCAGCAACATGTCAATGTGAAATGACAAACCTGTTTGTTTTCTTCTTGGGTAAACGGGAGTTATAAGATCAGAATCGTACAGAGCAATTTGCTCATATCAGATCATGAGAATGTCTACATGGCTTGGAGGGCAGAACGGCAAGCATCAACTTCTCATATACCGGCGATGAATTAAGTTAGATCAAAGGAATTGGAACTTGGGGGCCAATTGAATTGCAGGTAGCAAATCACCATGATACTGTGCATCAGCGAAGTAAAAAAACAACAAGTGTGAGGAGTATCAAAGAATTTCAAAACACCTGAAAGCATGTCGGGCATTTCCCAGAATCTATATATGCCGTTGTTCGGTTTTCCAAATATATACAGGACGCAAACAGGACATGAGACTGTGTTTTGGCCACACACATCCCAACATCTTCAGCATCTGCCTGGCTTGGAAACCAACCTTCCAAGTCAAACTTCATCACCGCCTTGGCTGATTTGGAAAGCTTTCCTGCAACATCTCGGCAATGATCAACCTGGAACCAGCCCCTGGTTCATCCCTAGATGGCCAACACTATGCTATAAATGATGTTCATCCACTTACAATGGAGGTTTCCTAAAATGGGGGTAGCCCGGGTACCCTCAAATCATCCATTTTAGTAGGATTTTCCATTGTAAACCATCCATTTGGGATTACCCCCATTTCTGGAAACCCCCACATCTCAAATCAAACCGTGATATCCCATGTTTGTTCGCTATTCACCAAGGTTTACCGTTTACCCAGTAGATTTGGCCCCGATGTTCCACCAGTGTTCCATCCAAGCAGTGAACATTGAGGCGATGGGTTGGTAGGGGGTCCAAACGAGTCCAAACGAGTCCAAACCGACAGGTATCTCAAGCAACTCAGTTAAGTGATGGGTTCATGGAAGTTTACCGTAGATATACCCTCTGGTTATTTAACATAGCCATGGAAAATGGCCCATTTATAGATGATTTTCCCAGCTAGAAACCTCCATTTATTAGGGATTTTCCATGGTTATGGTAAATAACCAGATGGTACCCACCTATGTATTTTTTGTGCCTTCCAGTATTTTTCCAGTGAATCAACCCCAAAACTGACCCGAAAACTGGCGTCCCTCTGAGCATACCAACCGCATCATTGAGTTCACCAGAGACCACCTTCACCACACCTCAGCCACCGATGACCGCCTGGGTCCGGGGAGGTTTAAGGATTTGGCATGATTACCCTCTGGTTATTTAACATAGCCATGGAAAATCCCTTATAAATGGAGGTTTTAATGGGGAAATCATCTATAAATGAGCCATCTATACCATGGCTATGCTAAATAACCAGAGGGCAATTGCCAATGGGCCCACAGAATTAGGAACTTTAGGAGCTTCAACCATCCATTGCACGTGTTATTACATGTTTATCATGTTTGAATATGTTTGAGCCATTCCCATTCAAGAAACAAATGTGGAACCGACAATAGAGAACCAACAGGAAAGTAACCAAAGAAATCTGTTGTGTTCTTAGCAAATCAGAGGTTGGCTTGAGGAAACGTGAAGCTTACTGACCAAACAGAACCAAACATCATGGACGTTTGAAGACCCAGGATGGTTCGCAACTTGGTAGCTTTGCTAAGATACCCTGAAGATTCCGCTACAGCAAAGACCCAACCTATCCACCTAAGTTTCACCAAAGGGATACCATGTCTGGATTTGTGTGGAAAGAAGGTACCCCAAAATTCCAGAGATGAGCATCATCTTATATAGTACCACGATGGAAATCTACTGCAATACTGCAACATATTTAGGATTAATCCCTCGTTTGGTCAAACCCACCCACATCATATATTGTTGGATGGTTCCGATTATTTCCAATTCGTTCCCATTATATGTATCCATCAGATTGCATCCCAAGATATGCCATGATATCCCCATAAATTTCGGTTGGTTTACACAGCCCACAGCAGGAACCTGTCTGTGGCTCCGACGGTAGGAGATGCCCAAGGCCTCATAGAAGTCCTGTGCTATGCGTAGCATCTCCAAATGCCTCGGGCTCAAACGGCCAGTCTTTTGAGTGTGTCTCAAGATGCGGGATATCAACAATTGCAGTTTTCACTGCAGAAAATAAGGATACAGTAAACGAGAATAAACCAAAAGAAAGCATAATTCCAATTCTTAAGACAAGCCCGTCCTTTGCCGCGAAGGCCGCAGTACCTGTTTCGCTGTGTTGCAACTACATCACGAGACTTTGCTCGTGTCCTAGACATCGCGTAGGATGCCTTCGAAACTCAGCCACCAGGGATTGAACTCCCCGGAAATCACATTCACTTTGAAACGGTGAGTGAGGACGTCACATCTGCATGGAACACTTCTATCTTTCACTATGCCAGTGTGATCCTTTGAGGAGAACGCCAAATGCCAGTCTGAGAAATCTCCAGCGCAGAAGATCTCAATGTGAAGGTCTGATCTCAGTGCTTCTTTAAACCTAACAGGGGCAGTGAAATGTCTAATCTAAGTATCACATAGCATCATCAACAAATGGGGCTATGGTATATATATATATATGAATAACAATTAAAAATTGAAGGATATATTTCGAATATGTTTGAATCCTCAATATGGGGCATTGACCAACCCTGCCTGAGGGCAAGCAGGTGCAAAGCAAACTGGGTCAACTGATATTCGATCCAGCATTCTGCTCGCAGTGTTGCACCGCCAAAAGGACAACCACCACTTGCAAGCTCGTAGAGATTCTTGTAAGCGTTGGCATCCCTTGAAGACAGAGAAACGGAGACCCAGTTGGCCAAATAGATCTTATGCTGATAAACCCAATCCTTCGATTTGCTTAATGGGGCCCACAATCATATTATATACATCAGCTCCTTTTCCCCCAAACGGTGGACTTACCACTGGGAAAATCAAAAAGGCACAACTTTCAACAGGAATCATTGCCGTGAGAATGCAGCAAAGAAGGAATCCCTCATGTGCTCCGGCACCGTTTCCGATGGACACAAACTTGTTGATGAGAGTCCTTTCCAAGGTTTCTATATATATAATATATATATATATAATATATATATATATATATATATTATATTATGAGACCGACCCTCGCCCAAACAAAACTAGTTGAAGGACCACCATTATATGCACCAAAATATCAATGTCACTACTTCACCAAAATATTGTTCATTATAATTCCCCAGTTGGGTTCGTCAAAAAAAACGCATATCCCAAAACTTAAATTGTTTATCAGCGCATGGTTCCTATTAAATGACCATTTGATGAGGGTACCACATGTTCAAACAGACCCAGTGGTCGAATACCCAAAGGACCACCCGTAGGGGTCCAACCTGAAGGTGCCACATGCAAACAATGGAGGTGTCAATAGCAAAACTGGAGGTTTCACCTGCAAAAAACATGTTTTTTCACATGGTTAACCGCAAAAAGTACTATCATTGGATTCCCGTAGATATCCAATGACCAGCCACACATCCAAAAAAAAGGAAGTCAGTTGGGATGATCGTCCGGTTTCCACCGCACGCCGCAGCGAAGGGCATGAAACAACACTGGATATACCAAGGCCTGAAAAAATGGGTACGACGTACGGAACCACGAGTTGCGTTGCTTTTATGCGTTTTGAATAGTAGGTTTGATGTTTTTTTTTGCATTGGAGCTTCACTGCCCTTTAAGTTGTTTACAGAGTGAAGGCCATATGAAAGACAGTCTAATGCTCAGCAACATACCGCCAATGTCAGCCTGTCCTTCGACATGTTAGAAGTTATATGGACTTCAGCTGTCCAATAACCATCGCCAAAAAGGATGGCCCAAAATAATCCGAAAACTATATCTAGCAGTGTTGGGTGAAGCTCCTCGTCTAAATCTAAGTCTTCGCCCTTCAAATTCCCACTAACTCAACCTCAAACGCTCATAACTTTCGGGGCTACAACTTTTGAATCTTTTGACACGTTGTATTGGTGAACAAAATATGACTCACCAGCTCCGAAAATTAGAAAACCCCACTCCCAGTCACTGAAAACCTGAAACACCACCGTTTTCCTCAGCCCAAACATGCAAAAACCACTGTTGCCAGGACACCGCCATCCCCAGTGCCATCCCCCGCGCCGTTGCTGGCGTCTCCGGGAACGGCCGCCGCGGCCACGGAGTCCTCCACCACGGTGAAGTCGCCGCGGCCGAAGGATGGGCCCAGCTGCACCAACTGGGGGCGATCCGCCATGGAGGGATGTCAAACGATGTCAATGTGTTGCTGCACTGTTTTTTGGCAGCTGAAACTGTAGGAAGTTGAAAGTCGTGAATGATGGTTCTGCTTGAAGATTCGAGACCTGGAGTTGAATGGTGTTGGAATTCAAGTGAGGAATGAAACAGCATTGCTCAATGTCTGATCATCTTTGGAGGACAGGCGCGGCCCTGAGGAGTATACAACACTGTCTAACCACGTCATTTCGAAAGGAGAACGATGTTGACACTCCCCCCAAAGAGGGATCACCATCTAAACAGATGAGATAATATAGGGGAAACCATAACACATAGAGAATATATATATATTTATATATATATATACAGTGTATATATATATAATATGAAATTATATGACTATATAGAGAATCCCATACAGTTCTTGGTATGCAAGGATTTCATGCCAAAAGCAGTGTTCCCGGGCAACATCTGCTTCATGGCAAACATGGACTCAGCGAGTAAGGACTCAGTAACCTACTAACCAAAGGTTGGCAAACTGGTTGGTGGTTTCCCAAAAACATAGAGGGAACCCAAAAAAAAAGATCATCCAGAATTGTTCATTTTGAACGGAGAAACCAATGGTTTGGGGCACCACTCTTTTAGGAAACGCCTCCCTCCCGGCTCCATCTGAGAGGTCCCTGCATCTCTTGAGACTTCTCATGGTCTCCGCTGGTAATGCAGAATTGTTCCACCTTTTCAAACCTCAAAGGTCTCGAAATCTAAGCAAGAAGTTTTCGACAATGGGTAGTAGAAAAGGGGTGGTAATCATATTACTAGCTCTCAAGATCTGAATGTTTCAAGTGGAAGTGGAGCCCCAGGGGTGCAAGTACCCGATGGCAAAACATGTGGTGGCCCTCATAAGCTTGAATGATTCTTAGCTTCAAATAAGGTTTGATATGTTGGGGGGAGGACTTCAGCGGTCAGAAATTGGCTGGGAATAACTTTGGAAGAGTTAAGAGCGGATCTAAAAACGGGTGTGTTCGGACCCAGCACTTGGATGGAGTTTAGATGGCAACGTGACAGGATCATCCAAGCCCCCGAATATTTGTGAAAGCAACCTGGAGCATGGCTTAGGACATGATCTTATCCTCGAAGATTGCCATCTTTGATTTGTCCTGTTAGTCATGACATCATCGTGTATGCCGGTGCCTATCCCAGTTGATTGATTATGTGTGATTCTTTGTAGATGCTGTACATCCCCACAAACTTTTGGCTCACATAGTGAATAGCTTGGCTAACCTGAGACACCCCTTTGAACGTGTACTGTACCCTCCGCTAATCAAACATGGCAATGAAAAACAATCGATAGGAAAATTATGGAAAATCACGGATATTTCAATTTGATGGACAGTCATATAGTATTATAATATATATATATATATTATAACCATATTATATATATATAACTAGCCATATTAACTACCCATTAAAATAAGCGTCAACCCCTGGGAGTGCGTCGTTTTTTTGTGGATCTTCCCTGTGGATCTTCCGAGAAGCTGATGAACTCGGAAAATCCCTTTGTTTTCCTTGCCAGCCTTGCCTAGCTCTGTCCTGCGATCTCCAAAAAAGGGAGTGCCGGGAGCGGAGCCCCAAAAAAAACAGGAGCTAAGGCATCAAAGGCATCAAATTCAATCACCTTCACTAGCTTCACTAGTCACTGATCAACTACTTCATTAAATCATTGATCACACCAAATTTACTAAGTTTACATGTATGCAACTGTTGGTGGTGTCCTGCAGGTTGACCATTCCTGACAAAACTATTGAGTGATGGCTGAGAAGTCAGCTCTTGGTCGATGCATGTCGATGCTATTCGAGATCCAAAGATTCACCAAAAATAATATCAATCCCAAATGTAGACCCCTTGTATACTAGCTACCAAAAGATATGCAGTACATATAATATTATGTTTCTTTATAACGAATATGACCATTGAATATCTTAACAATTACTTAACCAAAAACAAGGATCTGAAAGATAGGTCCAACTTTCCAAAATGTTGGGGTCCATTCGTTGTGGACATCTGCGGACGTAACGTCCTGAAACAGGGGGAGATGCCAGCGTAGCGTCGAGGAAGCGTTTCTTCCTCCAAGATTTCCTTCCTCGGTTTTCGCTGGTGATCTCTTTGAAAGGGGGGGGGACTCTCCCAGCTCGTGCTCGTGACGTGGTACATCCAGCCTCTCGCAGCATCTTTTTGAGTCTCAACCTACTCAGAATGAGTTGGAAATATGTGCAATATGCCATGTCTATAGGTACTTGGACAATAATAATCATCCCACTTTAGAGTCTTTGGAGATCAGCAACCCATCTGTGCATAGGATATCTCGAAAGGAAACCACCAACCATGGCTCTTGGAATCAACTTCCTTACTTGGTGCACCCAGTAGAGGTAGCTTACAATCCAACTTTTGACGTAGTACAACCCATTACAATCATCAACCAACAACTGTTGGTTATAAATCGCATTATATCTCATTCTATCACCATTAAATCCACATTACCTAGAAAAAGGTAATAATCATCAACCAACTTACCATAAAAAAAATCTGCAACCATATGTTCGCTGCATGAACCCTCATAATTGCTGGTTGAAACGCTTATAAAACATATATTCCCATATATTCCCCATATGTTTCCCATATATTTCATGGTTGGGTCCCTATCCCACCACCCCACTGCCGTGGCTTTCCCAATGTCAACTGAGCTTCGAGTGCAGCGCACACAGCGGCTGCTCGGAGGTAGCAATCAAGTACTGCGCAGGACATCCATTGGGTGAAACCCCAATTCAATGATAAATGTGTTTATTTTTCTATATATATATATTATGATATATATATATAATATACGTATATACAACTATATAATTACTATACATATATATATATGATCTACGTTTATAGTAATGGGCCCACCAAAAAAACAAGTTTCAGAGTAATTTCAAATAGTTTAGTAGGATTGTACTTTTCTAAATCTATTTTTTTTGGGGGTTGCTGTGTACAAGCGTGTTTTTGTCGGTCAAACCCCCTATTTTGGCCAGGGAAATCTATTAGTTTCCGCGTTTGACGTTCCCTTCAATCCACGGACCAGTGGTTCATGGCTATTGGACATGAACGAACGGAGTTTACTTCAAAACAGTTCAACATGAGATCAAACTCCAACAGTAGAGATTCCACCAACCAGACATTGGAATTCAACCAATGAGAGTTTGTGTATTCAAAACTAAAGGTGGGGATTAAAGCAACTGTGATGATGAGGATCCAGCCAATTTGACTCACACCTTGCTAGCCTTGGATAGACCTTCCAACAGTGTGGCTGAATTATGATACTGTAATTCACCAACCCAAGCAAGTTGGATTATTGATAATAATAAACCCAACAAACTTTCAAAATCGCAATAAGTCCAACCAAATGAACATTCCAATCCAAATTAAGATCATTTTGGAACAGTTCCCTTCATCCTAGCCATTCCTAAGCCCTTCATGACAGCGCGGTCCTTCTCTGCTTCATCTTCTCCTGCTGGAGCTGATACATCCCTAAGATTATAGGAACCCCCAAAAAGATAGAAGGATTGGACAACTGAAAATATGAGGGAACAAAACCATCATCGAACTAACATTTTTGGGAAATAAGTGGAAATCCATCCCTATCTTTTCGGGGCTTGCTATTTATATCTGCGGTTTGGGAAACATGCACAGAGTACCACTGCGCCCCCACTAAGGTCTTTTTAAAGTTTTCACAGTCGTTGAGACGTCCTCCGACTGTTGCAACTTGGCTCAAGGGCCAATCAACTGACTGGCTCAATTTACCGAGCCCAACTTGGAGTGAAAAGGTGCACTTGCATCTGCCTCTTGGTGGGGACCTCCGGGAAGGGTCTCGGTCATAGTCTGAAACCCGTGGGTTATGAGCCCAACCCCAACGCTGCCTTGAAGCAATGTCGAGCAGCGACTTCACTCAGCGTCGTCGACAAGAACGCCAAGTTCAAGCGGCTGCTCATGCTGAAGAAGTACAACATGGGACCCATGGACATGGAAAAGAAGAACGCGCGGAAACGGCAGACCAAATGCTGGACCGGCTTCTGGAGGAGATGGACGCACCTGGACAAGCACATGGGGAAAGAACAGGGACAAGATCATCAGACTCAACCCGAAGATCACTGATGGAAGGGGAAGTTGGAGAAAGTGTGATGGCACTGACCGGTGCTGGGGGAAGTGGAGCCCTAGTGCAGGTTGCGGCGGTCCGGGCTGGAGCGGGCGAACGAATCGCCCAGAATCCGGCTGTTGCGGAAGAAGTCGCAAGACCAGTGTCCTTACCACCTGAAGAACCTCCTGGACTTGAAGTGGTACGAGGAAATGGGAGTGGCGGTCTGTTGTCTGGTTTGACCCCAGGTGTGAATAGTCTAACTCTTTCGGGAGTGCCTATGACACAAACACCAGTAGTTGCCCGGATGTCTGAGGGATTTCGTGAACCACCTGTTGTGGGTAATCGAGAAGAAGGACAGGGTGGAAAACACCAAAGCTCAACTGAAGTGGGTGGAGGTGCGGCTGCTGTTGTGGAAACCGTTGCTCTTTTGGAGCGACCGGGACGTTCACCTGTTGAGTCTCCTGAAGATGCACGCGTTAAACAATCGGTGCCAGCGGCACCAACAGGCTCACCTATGATCTACCAGCCGGCGGGAGCACCTGTGGTGTATACTGCAACTGGTGGAACACAGGGTTCGCAAGTAGCTGGGATGTCCCAGCAATCCATGTGTGCTGGAGTGCCACCTACGGGAATGATGCCTCAGTGGGGAACGGCGGTTGTGGATCCTGGGATTGTAACCGGGGTCATGGCTGCAGAGGAAACGAATCCATGGAGTGCTGCCAAGCGAGTGGAAGCTCTAATGAGCAGTCCACAAACTCCAGTGAAGGAGCTGACTTATCCCACAGTGTCGCAAGACCTGATTGATCGGGCGGATGCAAGGGAGAAAGAGAAGTATGAAGAGTTGAAACAACGAGCGATGGAATTCATCCAGCGGGGCAAGACTGAGATCCAACAAGATCGAGAAAATTGGTTAGCCACGCGGGAAGAGAAACGTGCCCTGGAACGGGTCCAAGAAACAGGAGGAGGTCACAAGGGCTCTCAGTCGAGTGGGGGGTCTTATCAAACCGCCTCTCCGGAGCAGAACATCGGGCAGTGTTTTCCTGTAGGGCCACCTCAAGGTGTCCCACCCCAAGGACAACAGGTGCTAGATCAGGCAGTTCCGGGAGTTCAACATCATCATGATCAAGATCTTCAATTGAAGGCGGGAGGTCCGATGTGGCATGCGCCTCCTGCGCCCAGGGTCGAACAAGGTCTTCGGCCGATGGATGTGTATATGATCAAGGGTGGATGAATGGAATGCCGCAGGGAGCGGCGCCGAGACCACCAATGGGAGCTCCCTGCATGGGAGCCATGGAAAACACAAGACCCTGTTTTATGGGTGAACAACCCAATCAATGGTATAATCCTCAAGCCCAAGTTGGAGGAGCACCTGCAGGACAAGATCATCGACTTCATGGAGGTTTTGCATTTCCGGGTGGAAACACCGGACCTATGGGTGGTTGTGGTTGGCCGGGGGGTCCACCGCCGGGGCAGTATGGAAATCCGGGACAAGCACCTGGTCCGCCAGGTGGTCATCAAGGAAATCCAGGACGAGCTGTACCGCCACAACAACAACAACAACAGCAAGTTGTAGTCCAAGCAGGACCTCAGGCAGGGGGAGAAATACCAGGCGAGACTTTAAGATCGGTCGAATTGCCGAAGCTGGACAGAAACGCAACATCTTTGGACTTTGGAGACTGGCTGACAGTTGCCCAACAGATGATTGGGGATGTGAGCTACACCTCAGAGCAATGGTGGGAAGTAGTGATGACTGCTGTTGAACAAGCATACCACCACTGGTTGCAAGCGGATCCACTCATGAGGCTCCGGATGGCGCCTGTGATACCTGACATGGCCCGTAGGTGGCCTCGCACAGAGAAACGGGTGGTGGGTATGCTGCTTCAAGCCGTCCCCAAGGACATCTACGAGGACCTTGTGGCGAACAGACACATGTCAGCGGGTCAAGTCATGTTCAAGCTGTACACCGTCTTCCAACCTGGGGGACAAGTGGAAAGAACTGCCCTGCTGCAAATGTTGGTGGACTGGAAATGTCCATCTAATAATGCTGCAGAGATGGTCAACTCCATCCGGAAGTGGAGAAGATGGGTGGTTCGTGCCGAAGAACTTCAATTGGTTTTGCCCGATCCTCTGGTTTTGGCCGGAGTGGTCGCAAAAATGAGTGATGCCTTGGCCAGATTGGGGGGAGCTCAAGCTGCCTACCGGTTGTCTTCGGTGAGACAGCATTTGGGCATAGATCTCCGGCCGGGAATGCAAGAGATCCGAACGTTTTCGGAACTTCTTCAAGCGGAGGCTAGTGAAATGGCTCTCCGTCAACCGGGGAACACAACACAGGGTCCAACGACTAAGCCCAACAATGTAGTGGGGGTGAAGTCTATGAGTGGACCGGATTCATCTGGAAGTCCACCAAAGGGAGCTTCGAAGGGAAAACCAGAAGACGCAGCAGGTTCTTCCACCGGAAGGAGGGGGGAGAAGCCCGAGCTGCCGATTAACGCCGCTAATGTGGTCCATAAGGTGGCGTGCGTCAACTGGCTGACTGAGAAGGGATGCCAATATGCAGAACGATGCCGGTTTATGCACACCGTTTTGGACTCCAAAGATGGCCGATGTTTCAACTGTTCTGGAAAGGGACACTCCCGACGTGATTGTCCGGCGGGAAAACGAAGTGAGTCACGAGGTCCACAAGGTGGATCTGAAGAACCAAAGGTGGCCAAAACCACTAGAATCCGCTCAAGATCTCAAGAGAGGAAAAATGGTTCTGGAAAAGAAGGAGGTGCTGCTCAAGAACGTCCTGAACCTGTCGTGAAGATCAACCCGAGGGATGAATCCACGGTCACTATTACCCCTGTACCAGAGAAGTCCGAAAAGGTTGTAGGAGAAGTCACCAGCCTTTTGAAGGGTCTCAATGGACCGGTCTTGAAATCGGTGGGGCATGGTGGGGATCATCTCGAAGTCGAGTTTGATAATGGAACGGGTTTATTGGATGGTGGGGCGACACACCCCTTGAGACAGGGATCAACCGAGGAGATCAAGAACGCGGTGCAGGTCACTGTGGAACTCGCACATGGAGCTGCTCAGCTCTATCAAAATCCTGTGAATGGAACCCTCTTGTCGGAGGGACCGGTGGAACCAATTGTACCTCTTCGAGGTTTGGTGGAATTGGGATACACCATCACTTGGTCCCGTGCAGGATGTGTTGTGAAGCATCCACGACTGGGAAACATAGAATGTTGGTTAAGGTCTGGGTGTCCAGTGGTTCGAAAGGACCACGCTCTGGCTCTGATCACTGAGATTGAGCACATGGAAATGGAAAAGAGGACCAACCATCGGCTCACCTTGGAAGAGCCCACGGAGAAGACCAAGAAGTGGTGGGGATCACGATTTCCGGAAACACCGGACAGAATTTGGAATTACATGCGGGGTCAAGATGAAGAAGATCCGCAAATGAACCATGATTTACCATGGAACCGGCACAAAAGAAGGAGGCTGCTCACCTCAAAAGGGGTTATAGTCCACCTTTTTGCTGGAGAAAGGGCGAAGGAGTGGCGAAAGAATCCCATAAATGGGATTGAAGTCATCACTTTGGATATCAATGAAGGTCGAAATCAAGATCTACACAATCCGGGAACATGGAGTTTCCTTTGGAAACTTGCAAGCCTGGGAAAACTTCTTGCTATCATCGGGGGACCTCCCTGTCGGACGGTCAGCCGATTGAGGCAGAAACAACCGGGACCAAGACCATTGCGTGGACGTTTCCATGACCGGTATGGTCTACCAGGATTGACAGACCGGGAGAAGAACTTGGCTGATTCAGATGCAGCACTGCTGCTGAAACAAATTGGCCTGTTCATAAGGTCTGAAGAATGCCGCGAGCGTCATCGTGTGAGAACCGCTTTCCTCTTGGAGAGCCCACAGGATCCGTTGACGTATGTTCCACAAGCTCGCGAAGAAGAAAGTCCAAGCTTTTGGGCATGGCCGGAGTTAATGCAGCTGCTCCGCTACCAAGGAATGGGTTTGGTATCCTTTGATCAAGGGTGCTTTGGGCACTCACGACGGAAACCGACCACGTGCCTCACAAACCTGGAGGACATGAGAGACTTGGAAGATCAACGCAGCACCAAGCACTCCGAGGCCCTGCCAAAGGACATCAAAGACCGTTGCCATTTGTCGTCCACCTGGGCGGTATGGGCACCGGGATTAAGGGCTGCCATCCGAGAAGCGCTTCACCGACATCTCAAACGGGAAGGCGATGAAACTGCGGGTGAAGAGCCACACTTGGCCAAGATGACGTCAGAGGAAGCCTGGGAAGCCCATATTCGTCAAGGCCATCGACCATATAGAAGGGATTGTAGGACTTGTGTTTTGGAAATGGGTGCAAGGTCTCCACATCGGAGGAGACGCGATGCTACGACGTCGTCATGGGCGATGAGCGTGGACATCGTGGGACCCTTTCCAAAGGTCAGGGATTTATCCTCTGGGAAGGATGTGGTGAAGTATGCAATGGTGGCCACCGCCTTGGTCCCGGATTACATCACCAAAACTGGAGGAGAAGATGAAGATCGACCGAAAGAACAACAAGATCAAGCTCCATCGAGGGACATCGTGATGCCATGTGAAGAATCCCCAGAAAAGGGGAAACCTAAAATTCTGGAACCCTCGTGGGGGGATGGTCTCGAAGAGGGAGATTGCCCGCTTGGTGGAGAAGATCATCAACTTCCAGAGTCGGGGGAGAAGGATAACAGTGGAAAGGAAGAAAAAGGAGATCCCGACCCGATGACGGAAGAAGTCAAAAGGTTGGTAGAAGAATCCAAGCAGCCGTTCAATGTACGGCACGTGACATTGGTGGAACTTCTGGGGTCAAGGCATGTGAGTGAAATCCTAGTCGCCCTGGGAAAATGCATCGCGAAGTTCAACACGATGGGTATCAAGATCAACCGTCTGCATAGTGATCGGGCTAAAGAGCTACTGTCAAAAAAGGTTGAAAAATGGTGCTCAGAGCGCCTTATAAGACAGAGCATGACGGAGGGAGACGACCCGGCCTCAAACGGCCATGTGGAATCAGAGGTCAATCAGCTTAAAAGGCGAACCCGTCTGTATCTCCGCGTGGCAGGAAGTGAGGTGACCGACTGGCCTCAAGCCATGAGGTATTGTGCTGAAGAACGAATGAGGCAACAGTTGGAGAAACTGGGGGTGCCCGTACTGTCAATGCTGCCCTTCAGGGCCAACGTCTTGGTTCGGTCAAAAAGATGGTTCAAAAAGGGGGCGATTCCGTCTCCATACACAGAAGGACGCCTACTGTGTCCGAGTCCAATGATGTTCTCGGGTTGGGTAGTCCAACAGAAAGATGGAAAGGTGGTTCATGCTCGAGAAGTGGTTGTTCCGAGTGAGGAAGGGGAGCGGGTCCGCATCAGGTTGGAGATAGAAGACAATCCTGAAAGGCCTCACAGACGGCTTTACTCCAAGACGCCGCCAGAAGGTGTCATGAGGTTGCCGCCAACCATTGGGGACGCTCCGCTACCACCTCCTGACGAATCACCACCTGAAGATTCAGAGCCATACGAACCGAGCGAAATGCTCGAAGCAGATGAAGAGCCTGATGAAATCGACTTGCTTTATGAAGAACTCAACCGAGAAGATCCGGAAGCTCCTGTGGAAGAGATTGACAGCCTTGGGCCGGAAATCTCAAAAATGAAAGTAGAGCCTGCTGAAGTGTCAGCAGGGGGGGAGCCCGGTAACCTTTTCAAAAGTGAAAAAATCAAAGTTTCAAGGGTTTCTGCACAAGATGGTCCAGACTCGGGGGAGAAGCACATCGAAAGAAGTCCAACCTCGGGGGAGTTCATCGTCAGAAACGTTAGCTTGACACACCTGTTGAAGGTCAAAGAAGATCAACACCTTGGAGTTGTGGAAGCCATTAGGGAAGAACTGTCGAATGTTCCAGTGGATCCCACAAACGGTTTCATACAGGGACAAGTTCTACGACTTCTACAAGAACATCGTGAAGATTTGGAAGAAGAACTGGAAGCTGTAACAACTGCAAGGATGGAAGAGGAAAGGCGAGTGTGCCAACTAAGGGTCTGTTCAGCACAAGCTGATGGTAGCGGTGGAGAAGAACAACTTCAAACTGTTACAGTCCCTCTCCACAAGGTGAGAATGGAAAAGGAAAAATGGTACGACTCGATGCTCGCCGAGTACAAATCCTTGACTGCAGAAACAAAAGCTATCCGACCAGTCAAAAGGTCCGAGATTGACCCTGAAGCCGAATTGGTGCCGGGGAAATTGGTCTGTGTGATCAAGGCTGGAGGGAGATACAAATGTCGCGCTGTGATCTGCGGCAACTTGGCATCACCGGAAGCGGATCCCATGCCTTCCTCTCTGCTGTATGCCAGTGGAGCGGACGGGGTTCTGATAAGGTGTGCATTGCGAAAGGCAGCTCATCACCAATGGGATGTAGCCACGACGGACATCAAGACCGCTTTTCTACTGGCTCCTCGACCGGTGGAACAAGGTGCCAAAACCGTGGCGGTGGTTCCGCCCAGGATCATGACTGATTTTGGGATTACCCAACCGGATGAGGTCTGGCTTGTCGACAAGGCCCTGTATGGGTTTCAATCCAGTCCTGCCCATTGGGCAGTGTACCGCGACCAAACAATGCGGCGGTTCACATGGCAGGGAGATGCAAGCCCGGGGGAGATGCAGAAGGAGTACAAGCTGGAACAAACGCCGGAAGGAAATTTGTGGAGAATCCTGTGTAAAGGTGGTGACGCTCCGGGAGAAGAAGTATGTCCTGATGGATATCGGCAAGTGGGTTTGGTGGTCGTCTATGTGGACGATCTTATGGTTCTTGCGGAACCTCACGCCAAACACAGCTTCTTGAAGAGGCTGAAGGAAGAATGGACTTGCTCCACTCCTGAAGAAGTTGATCACAAAGGCTGGGTTCGATTTTGTGGGTTCGAGCTCCAATGGAGCGGTCAAGGGGATCACAAGAAGTTGAAGGTGGGACAGCAGTCCTACACTCGGGATCTGTTGAATCGACATCAAGTAGAACACCCAAGACCGGTTCCGATGACGAAAGCGGATGCCGAACTTCCGGAAGAAGAACAACCAGCACTTGAAAACATCCGACAAGCTCAAACGGTGGTGGGCGAGTTGTTGTGGTTGTCCATAAGGACAAGGCCGGATATCAGTTTCGCCGTCAGCCAATTGGGAAGGCAGGTGAACAAACGGCCCAAATGGGTGGTGAAAACCGCACAACAGGTGTTTGGTTACCTGAAGGGAACCGAAACTCAACATCTCAGCTATGGGGTTTGCACAAGTGATGATCGTGGTCCCGAAGATGACCTGCCATTTCACCGGGAGATGCAGCAAGTCGAAATGTTCTCGGACATTTCATTTGCCCCTGCGGGCGAAAGATCACTGCAGGGTATCCTAGGTTTTTATGGTGGAGGGTTGGTTCAATGGGAAGCCAGCCGTCAAGCTTTTGTGGTGTTGAGCACCGCCGAAGGGGAACTGATGTCCTACTTGGAATCCATGGTCATGGGAGACTCTCTGGCGTCTCTCATAGAGGTCGTGGAAGGACGGAAAATCGGGCAGAAGATCATCTACGGAGACAACACGGCTGCAATAGCCATCTTGGAAAATCCTGACGGTCCGTGGAGGACTCGACACTTGCGGTTGCGAGCAACAGCCCTAAGGGAGCGGTTAAAGGATGGTAGTTGGATTATCCGTCACCTTCCAGGGGTAAAACTTGTGGCCGATTTCCTGACGAAGATCATCGCTGTGAAGCCCAGTTGGGAAAGGTTCTGGAGGTTCGTCAATCACCAAGGTTCCGGGGTTCCAAATGAGGAACCATCAATGGGGTCCAACCATCGTGAAGAACAACCTCTGGGAGAAGAACAACGTCCAGAAGAACCAGACCAGGAGACTTCCTCCTGGGACAACTACCGAGATATCGCTGGTCGGTGCGTATCAGTGGTGAAAAAGGTGGTTGGTCTGGCCGAGGAATATCCAGAACTAGCCGATTTCCGGCATGAAGCCCTGAGCACTGCCATTGGAAGGCTGGTGCGAGTACTGGCTGATGCGTATCGCGTCACTGAATCCGTGGTCAAGGATCGGTTCCAGTTGGAGTCGGTCTTACCGTTTTTGGAGAAGAAGAACATTCCTGGACAAGTTGAACACCCTGTAGAAGAAGAACCTAGGGGTATTCTAAAACGGGGTACTAGGTCCAAAAGGGGTAACCCAAAACCTAAACGGGTTTATTTTTGGGATGAAAATCCACCAGTTTTGAAAGTTTTGCGGGTACAAGATCACCGCGGTCATGTTGCCCAATTGCACAGTTATGAAAAAGAAGAACCCATCCCTAAGACCATCCTGGGTGATGGACAAGAGAAACATTGGGACTTGGATTGTGCCAGGTCCGATCGAAAAGAACATCGAGCTGCCGAAGTGGTACCAAGGTCGGGTTCCACAGAACCGTGGGATCTGGTTGCAACTTGGGGAATTGGGTTTTTGGGGAATTCTAATGTGGTAGGTAAGGGGAAAAACCATCCTGAAACCTCAAAGGGGATAGCTCCGCAACCAACGGGATTTAAGTGTTTTTCCGTTAGGGAATTGGGGTTGTCCGCAGCAATTTATTTTTCCAAAAAGTTTTGGGCTCAAAAGCGTCCTCGTCTGCCTTGCTGCACCAGTGACAGCTATGGACGGTGAAGATGTTTCGCAAGGCGTCTTTGGTCAGTTTTTTGGCATACTTTATGCCATGATGGTCATCCTGGTGTGGGAAGTTTTCCGATGGCTTATGAGCCATTTGACACTCCTGGTGGTTCCTCAGTTCAATCGACAAATGGTGGAACAAGCTGAACTGATGGTGAAGTTGGCCCTGAAAGATCGAGAAAAAGATGTACGTGGGGGAGAAGGTCATTCCACGGCGGCGCCAACTGTAGAAAAAGATGAACATCAGGAAGAAGAACCACGTCCGGGAGAAGATCATCGAAAGGAAAAAAGAAGAAAAACCGAAGAGAGGGATGCTGATCGCGCCCATGACAAAAGGGAAAGGGGAAGAGACCGTCGGAGACGGGGTGAAACAGGGCGATCTAGGTCGCCACACAGGGAAAAGGAATCGACAACAAGGCGATCGGAGAGTGAAAAAAGCCCTGGCCCTTCTACAGCCGAATCGCGAGATTCGGGAAGGGTCCCAAAGGGACCGATAGCTCCGCTGCCAGAGGGTATGAAAGCCCCTGGGAGACCGCCACCGAAAAAACCGTCGATGCCAACTCCCAAGGAAGAGGAAAAAGTACCCACCGATGATGAAGGGTGGGGAAAATGGAAGGAACAGAGAGAAGGAGAAAAAATTGCTGATTACCTTGCAAGGATGAGATCAGTCTATGGAAAGGCAATACCTGCAGAGCCAAAGGAAAAACCTGCAGAAACGACCCGAGCCTCCTCCTCTAAGGCAGCTCCTAAGGCAGCGGCTTACTATGAAGTAGATGGAGGAGAATGGTATTGGTGGGATGGTGCATGGGGTGACAAATGGGAACCGAAAAAGAAAAAGAAGAAGAAGAACAAATACACCGAGGCTGAATGGGAACAGTGGTACAAGGAGCATCCGGAGGAGGACACTGAGTCTTCCCAGACACCAAGAAGGCCAGCAGAACCGGAGACTCCGCCACCGGCCCAAAGACCAAAGATTCGTCCGGGACAAGATTTAATTCGACGTCCTGAAGACCCAGCCAGCTGGACAGTCTACATGCCTGAGGTGGTCATGCGTGAGGTGGAATATATCATCTCTGGAGAGGGCACAGCATGGATGACAAAGCCGCCAGCCGTAACAGGCTTTGAAGAACAGGGTCAGGCCATTGACATGTGGCATGTTCCAGCCCCTGGGGACTATGGAAGAATCATCACAAGAATCCATTACACATGGAGACAGAATTCATTTCATCCAGATCACCCCACTTTACCGAAAAAGGTCGACCAGTTGGATCCTTACCGGGTCACATTTTTGTGGAATACCCTGGACAGCAACGAGCGAAAAATAACCTTGGATTTTGACTGGGAGACCAAGTGGGTCGAAGACAAGTGGGTGGGATACACCGTTTTCCTTGTCAAACAAGACCCAAGAGATGTGGCGAAAAGCTCACCCAAAAGGAAATAGGTCACACGGAAAAGTACATCGGTGGCTGGAGAAAAAGATCAACAAGACCCAAGGAAAAGATCATTAGCTGCCGGTGGAAAAGACCAATACAGGGAAAAGCTCATCAGCTGCTGGACCCAAAGAACACCGTTGGGCGCTCTTCGAGGACAGCGCTGGTGAGAGAGGGAATTCAAAACCTACGAAGTTAGGGCTGTAGTTTTTCAATTTTTGGAGTCAACCCGAAGTGGAACTCCACGCGACCCTTGGATGAAGGGGGAACCAACACCAGCCTGGGACTATGGCACACGAGGGTCTTCGCCCTTCTGGCTGGGGGAAGGGCGAGTTCCCAGAGGAAACGTGGCCACCCCTGAAGCTTTTGTTTTTGGTGTTGGGGAACCTGGATTCCTGCAAGCAGGAAGGGGGAGTGCGGTTTGGGAAACATGCACAGAGTACCACTGCACCCCCACTAAGGTCTTTTTAAAGTTTTCACAGTCGTTGAGACGTCCTCCGACTGTTGCAACTTGGCTCAAGGGCCAATCAACTGACTGGCTCAATTTACCGAGCCCAACTTGGAGTGAAAAGGTGCACTTGCATCTGCCTCTTGGTGGGGACCTCCGGGAAGGGTCTCGGTCATAGTCTGAAACCCGTGATATCTATTTATATATAATCATCCCCGTTTTTCAGGTCAAGAGTTGTTCCACGCACCGAGAAAACCGTGGGATCCTTTGGTCACTTTGTAGAGCTGTTCGTCAAAATCACTGAGCTGCGCCAAGTCACACATCAAATCCCTCCTGCGGAGATGGGGCCCCTGGGGGTGCGATGGGTGAGCTTTTTCTATATGAAATCTGTGTATCATGTATATCTTAGTGTAATTCGTGGTGCCTTGTTGAAGAGAACAGACATGAATTACTCGCATCTGCGTTTTTTTTGGAAGTAATGAAATCATGTTGACATTGGGATGGTGCCTGAAGATGTTGAAGTCTCCAGCACCGAAAAACTCATCCTGATCTATCTACACTAGTCATGTGACTGTTTCACCAATGTATCTCTTTAAGATCAGTGTGCCCTGCACCCAGGTCAACCCATTGCACAAACATTGGCAACCATTGATGATGGAAATTTAAGGGCTTCATGGTAGCTAGTGTCTGCCCAATCTCACAGACACAGCCAACAAAAGTAACATGTTTGCTAGTGTCTGCTATTATAATATAATATATATATATATATGTATGTACCATAGATCCCATGCACAGCAAAAAAAACAAGATATTAACTGACTAATCTACCCATCCAAGGTTCATCATTTGATCATCAAGTAATTAAAATACATTTAATGTATATCAACAACTACACACACACATATATATATATGTGTGTGTGTGTCAGCTACAGCTACAGTCCAGGCTGCCAGTCACCACAGTTCTGTCCCAAACGGCCCTGTGGCGTCCTCATGAAGTAGGGTGGTTGCATGGCGCGATAGCCTCCTCAGGGTTCCAGGGGCGGAGTTGTGCCATGCTTCTGTTGGCTTCTGAACCTAAAATCCAGATTTCATTGATATCCCAGGATTCACTGCTTTATTGGCATCCGAAGTTCTACTACCATGTTTCGTGGATAGCTCTTGATAATCCTGCTTTGGTACTCAGCATGACCCGCATTGTTGGTCCATTTGGGCTCCATGCTTGGGAGATACCTATGGATATCTGCAAACCTCATTATGTATACAACATTTAAACATGTCCGCCCCAACCCGGACGTTGCTCCACACTTACAAACATCATGATCATCATCATCATAATCATAATTGCTCATAATAATAATAATAATCATCATCATCATCATCACATTAAAATTCGCCACCCCCTCTGAGCCATATGCTGCCTGGGGTACTAACATCAACTTTATCTTCATGAGGGGTCAAAATTCGCCACCCCCTCTGAACCCACCCCCTCTGAACCATATGCTGACTGGGGTAACAACATCAACTTTATCTTCATGAGGGGTCAAAATTCGCCACCCCCTCTGAACAATATGTTGATTGGGGTAATAACATCAGCTTTATCTTCATCAGGGATCGAAATTCGCAACCCCCTATGAACAGTACGTTGATTGGGGTATTAACATCAACTTTAGCTTCATAGCCACCTGAAGTCAGACGCGGCGCAACGTCAGGGTTGCAGCGAACATGTCTTCACATAAGTACGTGGATTCACTCGCTTCATTGAAGGTAACACTTACAGAAACTCTAATCTTACCTTGTTTTACCAACCAAACATTGATGTTTCCTGTATGGTTTCCTTCAAGACAAAACCTGTGATCCTCTTCTCTTGGCCCGAGGAACGTTGTCGAAGGAAGGCCAAGCCAAAATTCAGAAGGGCCTGGTTCAGCATCACACCTGTTTGCAATTCATCAGCTGTGCGGCCAGGGGCAGAATTTACAACATGTGGCTGGTTATAGATTTCCCGCACTGTCGGATACATGAGGATACCATCAAGAACTAAGTTGATTTCATACTTACGCAATAAACAATGTGTTTGAAGGGTTACAGTACTCCTAACACCCAAGATACCAGCGGAGAAGACTTGGTGAGAGGAAAAGAAGCAGGCAAAATGACTTATGTCCATCCCTTGTGGCTATCATAACAAAAATCCTGTTTTTAGCAACCACAAGAAATAATTTACAACCATTTCAGTAGGATTCTTACTTTACAGTCTTTTTGGGTTGCTATAATTGGCTTTGACCCAATGCGAACCGAGGATTACTCCAGTCTGCAACAGCGAAGGTTGCTACGCTCCAAACAAGAGCAGTGGGAGACCAAAAGCCCTGGATTTTGAGTTGCTAAACCACAATTCAAAACAGTAAAGAAGAATAACAACACACTCCATCTACAACAGTAAAGCAGGAGTCTTGTGTGCCGCTCAAGTTTTCGTCTAGTTCGGATGTTCACCGACATGTTTGCTGCTTCACTTGAATGACGTCAGCCCCCAGTTTTTCTCTGGTTGGTGGTTTCAACCCCTCTGAAAAGCATTAGTCAGTTGGGATGATTATTCCCAATATATGGAAAAATAAAAACTGTTCCAAACCACCAACCAGTTCTTTTCTTCTCCGAACGCTGCGGGTGGCGATTTTTCGCCGCTGACTTTGCAGCGGAGGTCCTTCGAGTTTGACGCCGATGTCTATGACACTTTCACCACCTCGGTGGGCGTGGCTAGCCACAAAAAATACCATCTAAGGCAACAGAACAAACCAATAATAATCTATTTTCAAAAAAAAACATAATCGATATAGGGACTTCCCAAATAACAAGAGTAATTATTAAATATTGGAACTGCCAATAAATCTTGGGTATGAAAAATAATAATAACAATGGGACGATCCCAATGCGCTAAAGCTGAGGTTCAAACTTTGGTGTTTACGGCTTTTGACTGCGATATAGTTGATAATATAGTGCTTTTACACTCCAATACGGGTGTTTCATGTTTTTTTCTTACTGGATAGAAATAATTGTTCACTCAAACAAAAAAACCATGTTTGTTTCCATGCATAGGATAGAATAACCCATCTCTGTGTGGTCTGTGTGGGTTTGTCGGAATATAGGGTGCCTCCAAGTGCATTGATTAATCACCATTTCCCTGATCAATATGGCCATTGGAGGGGTATATACCCTACTTTCAGACACACCCAAAAATCATAGTTGGTTATTTATATATATATATATGTACTATATAGTTATATACCCGTGATATTCCCATCAAATCCCATTGCTCTAGGGAGGTTTCCTAAGGAAACCTCCACAAAAATCTTGGTGAAATAAATCACCATTACATCCCCCTTAAGTCACTATATTGGTTTGTGAAATCAGCATTTTGGGGGTTATTGTTTTTTTTGGGGATCCCAAGTCACCATAGGTTGCAAAACTAAAAAGGTCTAATGAGATGATGAGATGATTTGGGGCACCCCCTATTGAAACCCAGATATTTCTTCCAAGCTGCAATCTTTCCACGGAACGCTTTGCTCTTGGACTTCTTGGTGTTGTGCCCCCCCCGATCCTCTAGAGCCAATAAGGCCTTGGACGCATCCTCGAAGCCTTAGGTGAGGCTGGCCACGGGCATTTAGTGGCCACCTGTATATTTAGGTATGTATATGTATACATAATTAATCATATATATATATTATATTATATATATATATATTATATATATATTATATATATATATCATATATATATATATAATCACTACCCTTTTAAGGAGGGGGGCGTACCCAAATGGCAAGACACACATTAGACGTTTTTGAAGGAGGTGGTCCTATTAAACGTTGGCAAGCATTTATTTTTTTAACTGCGTCTTATTTGCAAGATGACATTTTAGTAGGTCCCCTCATTCTTTACGGGATTTCATTTATTTTCTTTAAAAACGCAGGGGGGCGTTCAATATTGTCCTTTGCATTTTTTTCAAACATGCAAGAACATGAAAAAAAAGTGTAAAAAAATAGTGTGAAGGTCTGCAAATAGCTGCAGAATTGCAGAAAATCAAAAATGCAAACTGGAAGTGTGTAGGTCCCCAATTGCCTGGTATTTCCAATACATTCTACACTTTTTCTACACTTTTATCATTTCCACATGTAACATAGAGGTATAGAAGGTATATTATTCCTTGCAAATTACTGGAAAATCCTTGAACTTTAAATAAATGTAAAATTAGATGTTGAAGGTCTTCAAATTTGCCTCCTACCTTTGGAAAAAAACAATAGAATATAAATAAAGATCTCAAATGGACCTCAAAAGGACTTCAAAAGAACCTTTATGGCGTCCCCATGGTAAACCCCCTTTATGTACCTACATGATCGAACTTAAACACCCTTCTGCCACGGTTCCTATCTAGCCCCCTTATGACCCTCCAACCATAATATGATAACAATCTACACATGTGTCATGTTGATTCTGAAAGGAACTGTGGAACCTGAGGTGAAGGATGGTTAAATTTTTCAATCTTAGCTTTACCTGCTTTTTTCGAGCACTTTCTGCAAGGAACAATGGACCTTATGTATAGGATGGCGTTGTTTTAAAATCTGATATTTACCTTCTGTTTTAAGCACATTCTGCAAGGAATTATTATATTATAGGCCTCAGGTGTAGTATGGTTAAATGATTCTATCTTATCTCCACCATTTTTCTTAGCACTTTCTGCAAGGAATTGAGGACCTCAAGTGTAAGATGGTTACATTTGTTTATCTCATCTCTACCTTCTTTTAAGCACTTTCTGCCAGAAATTAAGGACCTCAGGTGTAGGATGGTTACATTGTTCTATCTTAGTTTTACCTTCTTTTTGGAACACTTTCTGAAAGGAACTATGGCCCTCAGACATAGGTTGATTACACCCCCACAAAGACACCTCACAAACAGTTTACAAACTGTATCGGTATGTACCTAGACACACTCCCTTGGAGACAGAATCCTCTTAGTATGGCTAATCTGAATACTTCCAGACATAATCCCTTTGGATCCTTTTGGTATACATCCATGAAAATCCCAGAAATACCAAGAAAGCCTTGCTGGGAACATGAGCCACCAAGGTCTGGCTGCATCAAAGCTGCCCGGTTTTTCAGTCGCTGAGCGAAGCGACGCATTTGAAAAGGAGCCCAGAAGCTGCTGATTTCACCCGGGGATGGATTGGAAGGTAGCTGGATATATAGTAACCTTCCAAAGAGGTGCAGAAAAAGGATAGAAAAATAGTAACACATCCCCAAAAAAGTGGCTAATTAGTAGGTTTCATAGGTTTCTCTTCTTTTTGGTGGGGGATTCATGTGGGCAAACCATGGCAAACCATGGCTTCCATCAACCTATCATTTGGGGGTTGATTCATCATCACCAGGTCATCAGCGCCTACATCTTCCAGAAAGTATCCACGGCTTCCTGCGCGGCAAAAAGAACATATGTTGCGATGTACAAACATTTTGTTGAATTTTGTTCAGTGGTTGATCTATCTATCTATATATATATATCTGGTATTATCTGCTCAAGAGAAACAAAATCGAACATCTTGACACTTCCAGAGTTACCTTGGAGTTCTTAAATAAGTGTCTGATGATGTGACAGAAGAGAAAAACAAAACTAAGTCGCCCTATCCTAGAGCAATGGATCCCACATCAGTGGCAGCTCAAAGGGACCATCTGAAGGTTCAAGTTACCTCCACACTTAACAACACCTTTGACCTGGTATGAATCACTGAATCACGTAACTTTCAGAATATAACACATAGAGTAAAATCATTAAAACATATATATATATGTATAACATATATTACAGTATATATAGTTACTACAGTGGTTTACAGTGAACTTCTCATCTAGTTCTAAATAACGGTTCATGAAGACGTTCCAGTTCATCATCATCTTCGTCACACAGCCTGCAACTTTGGCACCGCGGTCAGGATCATAACCACCAATGCCTGGGCGTAACTTGTTGATTGGACCTCAAAAAGATGGGAAGTTGACATGGTTTGAATACATATATATATTAATTATATGTTAATAGGTCAAATTAGTATGTTTTAATATAGCTTAAGATATGTTAATAGGCCAGATTGATATGTTTTAGTATGTTTCAATATATGTTTTCATATGTGTTTTAATATTATATATATATATAAATAGGTCAGAAACACCTGCCACTGAGCCAAGTGAAGTTGATCGTTAAGTTGATCTACCTCAACCCACAGGAGTTCTGGAGCCTATGAAAACTGCCGCAGATACGATGAAGAGGTAACTGTCCCTGAGATGGGTTGCAAATCTGGGCCCCGTGCAAGCCACCTGTTCAGTAAGAGCTGTTCTTGGGCTTAGATATCACTAGTGTTGACTGATGGTCAACATTTTGTTGCTTTGAGAATGTCACCAATATTCAGTGTCACTGAAGTTCCCTTGTTTTTCTACTCGAAAATCTCAAGAACTGTTGCTTCCAACTCCCATTTGGCCGTTCCAACTCCTATGTCCAAGGAGGTATTGTAACCGGCGTACCCCGAAATCTGCAGTTTGATCATCATTTCGCCATTGGAACTACCATAATTTATCAACTTGATGGGTATCCCAAAGAGAGTTCAAGACTTGGTGGCTGTTTATTCACTGCTAACTTGGTGTCATGTTCAATTGGATCCTGGTGTTGACCCAATGCAATTCCAGTGTAATTGTATAGCTACAATCCATCCAGAAACAAAGGCTAACCAAAAGCCAGTTCAATGGATTGATTGCATGGAAAATCCACAGGAAAGTACAGCTCTTGACCGATTTTCCCCAACCAAAAACTCGCGATTTTCTTCCCAAGGCACGCCATAGCAAGCCATCATGTGTCGCAGCGTCCACAGCGCAATCCGGGCGATGCCTGGTTACGAGGTCGCCAGACTACAATGGTCATCCATGACTTGGATGATCAGGATACCCCCATGACTTAGGAAACCTCCATTTAACAGTTTGCGAACTGGAAGCCATGGCCCATGTAAATGGATAATCTATGATGATTTACCTAGTAAAGATTGTAATTGTCCATTATTTGGTAAAATAAGGGACCCATTGATGCTTTGAGTTCTGATAAATTCTGACAAATTTAGGCGAAACTGAGTTGACAAAAATAACTCTGTTCCAGATTCGTACGAAGATGTACGGATAGGAATTAGTGGTTTAAGTTGTAATATGGACATTCTCAATCAGTCAGTTTATGTATCTTGTTGAGTCTTACTGTAGATCGGTTTTTGTAGAATTACGCGAAAACTATAGGGGTGCTGGGAGACAAGCTGTAAATCTTAGTCAAACCAAAGAAAGGATGGTTGACTAAGTCCCATTTTCATCCATTTTCTACATATCCAACCAGCTGATTTATTGAGATGTACAACCAGGGTTGGTCCAAGTAGCTGAAGGATAGAAGCAACAAAGCAATTGGTTGTGTAAGTCTAACCATTTTATGGGGAGACTTTATGTGAGATAGTACTGCACAAATAAAATACAGTAGATCACCAATAATGTGTGATGGCTTTGTCCGCAAAAAGGATACTTGCACCACTAAATTGCACTTCCAACGATTATCTTGATCTTCCATTGGGTTTAGGGGAAACATGGGGACAAGTTCATTTATATCTGGCTATATCGGTCCAAATGGTCGAGCCCCACTGTGACGAATATCCAGCTGGCAACTGTTGTTGTTTCTGTCACCTGATCACAGCAGTACCAAATATTTGAACACAACCATTTCAACAACGCAAAAACAATTGATCTATGCCAAACTAGTGTTGAGGACACACCCCTTGTGTCACAGTTGCTGGTTGCAGTCCATCTAGGCTGAAAACAGCATCGTCATTTTCCCATTGAACTAAGCATAAATTGGGGTACTGTATACAAACCATTGTCAAACACACCCAGAATTAATCATATTGGACCCATTGTTGGCAAAACATGTCCATCAGATCCCATTCATATCCCCATTAAGCCTCTGCAGTCATTGGTTAAATCCCCTTGCTTGATGTTTGAATCAGCAAGCCATCATTTTTGAATATTTTTGGCATTTGATTAAGGGCTTAAATCCACAATTTGCAGTCCCCCAAAATGCCTAAATTCACTGATGGGGCAGGGAAGTGACATATCTTGCCCTCTCGGCCAAACAGCCACGACCTGCCACCGGCAGGCGGCTGTGCAGCGAAACTCGTCGAATCAGGGTCAAGGGATTGGTTTCGGCTTAGGGGCCCACAAGGCGCATTTTATAGTACAATTTTAGATAAGTTTACTGGTTGGTGGTTTCAACCCCTCTGAAAAATATTAGTCAATGGGAAGGATTATCCCACGTATTATGGAAAATAAAAAAATGTTTGAAACCACCAACCAGTTTAGTATAGCAACAATAAATTGATGGTTTGTACCACCCATTTATGGTAAGATTGGGGATGGTGGATCCTCTTGCTTCACTCACATTAGTCCTTCAGGGACCACATATTTGGCCAATTGATTTCCAAGAATATGGATGTAAGCAGCGTGAAACCTGTCAATGCATTGGTTTGAGGGATCTAAAATTTACCGGATATTCCATGTCCTTTTTGCTTACCGTCAAGAATGTAACAGGGTTCACGGGTCACATTTTCCCTTACGAAAAGTCTGGGAAGGGGTAAATACCTTGGGTCTCGTGTTCTGACCTGGAATTTATGCGACAAACATTTCTGGACTTGAACAGTGTTACTTCTGTTATATTTACCATCTATGCATGGCATGGGAAAACATAGAGATTTGAGCCGAGCCACACCACAAACCATCACGGACCAAGTGATCAAACAGAAGATTTGAACAAGAAACACAAGGCAGGCGACTAAGACACATGGAATACCAACCATGGCCAACCCATTCAAGCTCCCCAAAAAGCACCAGGTATTCAGCGGAATGTACATGGGGCGTTTGTTTAGTGGGGCGTCTGTTGCGTAGGGTCTGCTCATCTTTTTTTGATACCCCAATCAACAATTGATTGGCTACGGGTCAAAACCCTGGTAGCATGGTGAGCTCCAAAATAGCTGGTATATAAATGGGTCTTAATCCCCCCCAAAAATGAAGATAAGTATCGATAAATATCGATAAGTTATAGGTATTGATCCATCCTCATTTGACAGAATAGTGAGATATTTGTGTCTCGCATTTTTAGACATGCCAACCTCGTTTACGCTGCAAGTCAAACAGCTGAGACTGATTAGACCTTGCTCGCTCAACCCTGCGGCTTGGGGGTTCCCCTTAAAGGGTCTAAGCGGCAGCTGGTAAAGGCTGAATTCCAACCTCGTTGTCCTCTTCCACATTGGAAAAAGGCACAGAAGGGTCCACAACATTGCCTCAAGCAGCTGGCAAGTATTTCATGGATCTTCAGCATGAGTTCTGGGATGTTTGGGTGACTCCCAAATGGATTCAGCAGATGGTGATTTCAACTTCTCAACCGTCCCAAGCGTGCTACAAAAGCGAACAATGAGGCAGCCTCTCCCATCCGTGATACAATCTTTGAGCTTCCGCCCTTCACCAGGAGAATAGACATTAGAAAAAAAGATCCTGATCAAACCCATCTTGGGCAAATTACATCAAATTACATCAATTTTCTCACATATTCTCAAATCAGAAATAAAGCATGACATTGAGATGATTTCTGGAATCCCAACGCATCATTAGTGACACCATTATCCTAGTCTTATGATTATGTTTCATTGTGGCTAGCTACAGGATGCTACAGGATTCTGATTCTCATCATGCTGAGCGATGCCTGGTTGATAGAGCTTCCCATTCTCGAATGTTGTAATTCCAACCATGCTGGATTGTAATCCCTTCCCCCCAATGACTTGACAGAAGCTTGGAGAAACCATCCAACACTGGATTATTAAATTGGCCTTACCGCGACCACATGAACATTTGATTTTTAATTCGCAGAAATCAGCTGGCATGACCGGAATTGAATCATTAATCATGTTTGGGATCCCATATTAGACGAGTTGCTGCTGCCAAATCTTTGCCAAACATTCCTATGGCTGTTGACTGGCTCTGTGGGCAGAGTTCAATCAAGGTCCAAACCGAGTCACCCAGCAGTTTCAGCTTTTCATCCCGCTTCACTTCGCATGATGCGGTGTCCAACCTAGATGTTGCCCGGGATTCATCGGATTCTGGGGTTTGCTGCTGTCGAAAGGTTAGAACTTAAACACATTGAAGAGTGAATTCTTCTTGCACTAGTGAACCTCATCTTTCAAACATACCATGAATTTTAAACACCACCTGTGACCCCAAACAGGTGAAAGCGCGATTCCTTCAGATTGGCAAGTTTATACAGACACATTGAGGTACCTGCGCAGAAATTTTCCCGCTGGAACAAACGGGAACAAACCTATTTTTTCTTTTCATTGGATGCTCAAAGTTGTGGAAGTCCGTACACATGCCCACCCTGACATGCCAAGCATTTGTCAGCATTATTCTGACCCATGCATATTATACATCTTTCATACGTGTTTCCCCAACCTTACCTTTAAGCCTTACTTTTCAAGCATCGTCAATGATGATGCGTTTCTTTACGTTACAAAGTCAAACGCTTCAAACACATCAAATTATATAACATATATATGTATGTATATATGACATGTGGATGTAAACAGCCACCAGTATTTCCTGCAAATATCAAAGAACCAATTTTGATCTTCCAAAATTGTGTACGTCCGAATCCAGCGGTTTGTCATAATGTTCCATATTAACATTGCCATTTTGGGGGCATACTGCATTTTCAGACACATCCAAATATCATCCACAGCGTCAACTTCCAACTTTCAAACAACCTCTACCCTCTGGTAAACTAACATAGCTATGGACAATCACCATCTTTAGTAGGTAAATCAACTATAAATGGGCCATGTTCAATAGCTATGTTAGTCATTACCAAAGGGTAACCCCTTTGCGCTCAGCCACTCCAAATCTTTCAGCTGCTGTCTCAGCCTTGCCGCTTCTGCCAGTTCTTCGTCACCTCAGTCGGGCCTGTTCATCCACACCGGACCAAAAATCAATGGATTGGTTGGAACATTTACAGGACAACCCAATATTTAATGGGAAAATCTATGGTTTCCGGTAGATGATGTTCCCCGTAAACCAATCCATTGAAACAGGAAATGGGTTGGTGACTGGATCGCAGCGAGGAAGTCACCCCTCAGCGCTTTCGAGTTCGCTCTGGGCTCCGAGGAACCTGTTGTACGCATGCTGCATGATCTCAGTTTACTCGTATTACCCTCTGGTGATGACTAACATAGCTATTGAAAATGGCCATTTATAGTGAGTTTTCCCATTAAAAAATGTGATTGTCCATAGTTATGTTAGTTTACCAGAGGGTAATTCATGCTAATGATCCAAACAAATAGATCCATATTATGTTCCACCCAAACAACTGATGGAAAGATGCCCCATCTATATAATTTGAAGATGCCCCAAACGAAACGCTGATTGCTATTGGTTGTGTGTATTTCAGATAAGGAACATGCCATTGGATCGTCTCACTCATCACACCGAAGATCCACCGAGGGGCACGGCAGCTTCTGCTTCTTCCTCTCCGCAATGATGCCCTGGCGCCCAGTGCCATTGCTGCCCCGGGAGAACTTGGGGCTGGTTAAAACCAAAGCCGAAAAGTAGTGGAATGATGTGGAATTCAGAACTTGCAGGGGGAAGACCAAGGCTTGACACTGTTGACGCCATCCAGATCATGGCTCTTGCTGGAGGCATTTGCAAATTAGCAATTCGGGAGGTTTCCAAGACCAAAATCAAAGCATTGGGATTCAAGCTCTCGGATAGCATGCTTCAAGAAACTATTATTGCTTTTTTTTTTCCAGAGCTGTGACTTGTCTGCCTCCCCCTTTTGTCGCTAACACTATGCGAGAGAGTACTTTAGATGTCCATTCAGTCACGTTGCAAACTCAATTCCATCTACCATCCGTAGTCAAACCCTATTTCCAAGAAATGGGCAATAAAAAATATCCTATTAAAAATTATGCCTTGGCCATTTGTTTGATGATCAAAAAACTGAAAGCCCCATGTTTGACAATCATTAAACCTCCACCACCATGGCAATGGACGATTCGCACGAACCTTCTGCAGGTTGTTGAGCTGCGTTTGCAAGTCTTGCGTTCCTTAAGTTGAACCATGTGAAAAAGGTGGGTGATGGGACTGGGAATTGATATACCCAATAGTCCAGGAGATTTATAGGATATGAACGATATATTAATGGAGAAATTAGTGGCATATTACATGACATGGGATTTGTATAATGGGATTGATTATATATATAAATATATATATATATGTATAGGCTAAGCAACAATAATATAATATTTTGATGTGTCTGAACATGTGGAATTTACAGTAGCTGCCGGTTTATGTCCATATTCCAATTGAGAAAATGGTTATTAAACAGTGGGTTTAGGTGCAATTTGGGGCTTTAGATCACAAATTATTGCAAACAACCCACGATTATGCAAACTAACTATAGAATAAGATCCCTCCAAAAAAAGAACAACTCAAGTCTAAAATGACAAGTCCATATGTGGATTTCAACGAGTCTGACATAAGATCGTCATCAGTTTTTCGGTGGACGCTTCCCAGACTTCGTCTGACGGACAAGGACTACAGGACAATGATCTATCCCAAAAATATTCTGACATATAAGCTGTCTTCCGATCAATGCAACCTGGAAAGTGTTTGGTTCGTGGTTCGTTGATCCAGTGGTAAAATTCACCGATGGCATCCCTAAAACATCCTATAGAACACCTAGCCATATCTGTATGGCTGCCTTCCATCAAACGCCATTTTTATTTCAAGAAAGACTGGGACAAAAAACGCCAAAGATGAACAGATCCGCAACCTACAACCTTGATACACATCCATAATTCCAAGATGTTCCAAGACTGTAAACAAACTTCCCAACCAAGGTTTCAGCAGCCTGCTATTCCCCAACATCTGAACGACCCACTCTGAAGCGTGAGCCACTGGTGATACTTTCTCTGACGGACCTGGGCCACTGCTGAATCAGCTTCAGTCTGAAACGGTCGGCTGGTAAGATCTGGTAAGCAAAATGAGAACCCGTATGCAATTGTGATTTATTGCGGAATAATTCATATTGGGACATTGTTATGGGATATTATGGGATATTCTTACAGAAATATCATATAATATCATGGCTTAGTCCGGGATGTCATTGATTTATCAGATTGCAAGTCATTCGCATCGGATGTCATGAATGTATTACAGTATCATCACCAACAAACCTTTGGATTAGACGAGCAAACTTTGCAGAATTTGAACGACTCCAACTTGTGGACGCTGAGACTTGATTTTGGGGGACCACAAATCAGACCCATGGCGTTGAATGACAAGAATACCTGAGAAAATGAGATACCCTCTGGTAAACTAACATAGCTATGGAAAATCACCATTTTCAATGGGAAAATCCACTATTTCTATGGTCATTTTCAATAGCTATGTTAGTCATTACCAGAGGGTACAAGGTGCCAGAATCGGGCATCGGGATGCATCCGGTGATGTTTGGATGCTTCGAAATTTGACCCCTAAACCCCCTGAAACCAAAACCACCACAAAACACGTGGTAAACACATACAAAATGAAAATTGCCTGTAAAGCTTGCCAGAAGTAATTTTCAACAACTAGCTACAACTCGGAATTGATCAACATACACATTAGATCAAATTAGGATCACAAGGGAGTCTTTTGCGGTGAACCGAATGCCATTGGCACCATCTCCATTATCTCCACGATAGAAATGCAACGATAAAATGATCCCCCAATGGTTGGTACACCCAGGTTGTCCGGTCTCCAATCTCCGAAGGGCTTGTCCAAATTCAGCACTTCTTCCACCAGCCTTAGCAGAACACGGGTGCTTGGGAATCTAGAGTTAGCTATCAACAGTCTATCAATAGTCTCAGGGTTATGAATCACAAGTTTCATATCAATAGTCTATCAATAGTCTTAGCTATCATAGTTATGAATCAATAGTTATCAATAGTCTATCAATAGTCTATCAATAGTAACATATCTACTTCTACTTGGTGTTTCGGCATAAGTGGAATACTTCCTGGTGCTCAGAGTTGAGAATTGCGGCATGGGATGATTCTTCAGAGTCAGAGTTATGGCCCCCCCATTAGGTTTGCATGATGCTGCTTCGACATTTCTTGATGGTTACATGCTAGCTATCAATAATCCCATGATATGATTGTTTTATCTTTTTGGAGTCATGCTGGTCGATCATTCTCCGCAAGCGGCGGGGAAGTGGGAACAATTTTGGGATGTGCATCGAAGTGCGAATGGTCATCATCGTAGAAAAACTCACTTACCATGACAAACCTCAGTTTCCCTTCAAAACAAAGCCAAATTCGAGTGACATTGAACTTACAGTAAATGTATGTAAATGTCAAATTTATTTAAATATGGGTTAGAATTATCATTTAAGCATACAAAGTAACATACAGTACATATTCCAAAACCATCCAAAACCAACATATAATATATCTCCCCCCAAGCTCGCCTTGAACATCACCCAATTTCAAGCATGTGTCCAAGTGCGTCTTCCAATTTTACCCATATCATCCATGGTCTTAGTGGTTTTATCTACCAGCACAAATGTACGCATAACTATATATATAAACAATATACATATGACAGGTCTAGCCATTTGTTCATTGATGCACATCGATCCATTCGTTCCAGGGTGTATAGATGTGTATAGATTAAATGCGTATCAATCAATATCCATGTTTTCATGAATTGCCAACATATATGCCATGGTCAAAAGACGTTATAGCGGGTATTCTCACCCATTCCACAATGAGAATTCTTAGATTGAATTGATTTTTTTTGGTGGTCTTTGGAGGGTCTAGGTATATAATATTATATATATATATCATATAAAACCTGCATTTATAGGAAGGTTACCGGAGGGTATATCATATCATATCTGGGCAAAATACCATAATTGAAACCTGACATTCTGGGCTATTTGGATAATTCCCCTAACTATGATTTCAGAGAGGTCACAGTGAGGTCACTATAATTTACCCAGATCATAATATGGCTATGAATCAATACCTATTAATACCATTTTTAGAGGGATGAACATCCATTTACCAGCTATTTTTATGTTCACCAGGGGTACAAGGTTTTGACCCACTGCCATATATACAATCCAATGATGATTACTGACCCCAGTCATTCCATGTCGAAGTGCGACTCCGCATTCAGCTTGAAGCGTTTCCGCTGCGCCTCCAGCACTAGCGCTGGATCGCCAGCCCTGCGCGAAGTTTGGGAAGTGAATTTTATATATTGGGATCTTTGATAGTTGGCTAAGTTAGTTTATAACTCCAGTAACTAGGGTTTATGATAGATATATTCAATGGATTAGTTTAAGGGAAAATTTACAGGAAAGCACCATATTTAATGGGAAAATCTATGATTTCCTGTAGATTTTCCCTTAAACCAATCCATTGACATATCCATAATGATCAATGGCTAGTATGGTTGGGACATCCCTCCAGTATTCTGCGCAATTCATTCATCGGCTGATCAGCAAAATCAACATCTTCAATAAACATCTCTACCTTGGATCAATCAGCCATACATATTAATAAATAATATATAATGTCCTTTTGGTAAAAATAGAGGGGCCGGTTTGGTATACCATCTATCATCATTTACCTGTTAAAGGGGTTTCTTCAAACCCCTCTATTAATCAACCAACCAATGGGAAACATGATCATCTTCTCAGGCCCAAATGAACTGGCAGCTGACTCCAGAGCTTAACCAGCAACTGGGGGAGTACCACCGTGTATGTATATGTATGTAATTGTAGGTACCTATTGTATCCTATTGTTATGTATACATCATCATGTAGGATTGAAACACATAAAGTATGTATATATATCTGAATACAAAGGGTTACAGCATCTTAAAACTTGCTGTAAAACATAAATGTATCTCAAGTTGGTACTTTTGGTGGTTGATCGTTTGTTGTCGCAAAACCGGCCATGGTGTGGTAGTTTGTCGATCGGCTTGTCCGCAACCTTTAGTGGGATATTGTATGTAGTCTGTCTGGATACGTGGTGTCTTTCCATCCGGAAACCAAGACAAGCACATATTGATATGGGGGATTAGCCGCCAACAAACAATTGAACAACATCAACACAATGTGGTCCAAGGTAACTTATTTCTCCATTCACGGCCCAGAAACAGCCCATCAACCTACCCTACCAGTCACCAAGATTTGCATTGTTTTCTGCGAGACATTGCGAGACAAAAGGGGTGATTATCAACAGACTTCGATAGACATGCGTCAGCATATTTGCACTGTGTGAGAATAACACAAATTTGATGCACTGGTGATGTATAGGCATGAGTCACAATTCAAGGTCCAAGGGACGACACAAAGGCTGACCACTTCAGAAAATAAATCACACAAATCTTGAGCTTGCGCCAATTATGACCTGTATGTATCCCTTTGCCACATGGGTTCATGTTTCACCACGGTTGGCATCTTTGGTCAGACATGGTACATGTGCTGTATAGAATTGCTTGAAGGGACAAGGTTAAACTCGCAATGGATGATAGGACAATATGGTCTCCTGAGTTTCAACAAAAATTTACTGCAAACCAACCGAGGGACCCTAGTCAGTTGGGGGCCAATCTTCCAGAAAGCTTGGTTGGTGAACATCCCGACATGATCAAATGACATCAAATAAACCATGTGTTGGAGGTGTTTAGTATACCATATGAACAAATAGAATCATGATCTTCTTTTGGTCTGTCCTCGACAACTCACCAAGGTGTCATGTCAGGTACCCAAATTGGAGGTTTTAAATATGTCAAGGCTGTATGAGTATAAGGCTTATGGAAGAAAACTAAAGAACACATATGCAGCATGTGTATTATGGCATTAATATGTCCTCTGGGGCTAAAACTAACCTTCAGGACAACAGCTTGAGTGGGGGATGTCAAAAAAAGGTCCACTAAATTTGCTGCTGGATCAACTTGATCATATGCTTTTTGAGGGCCAACCCATGTTTAGGAGGTTTAGCCCTCCAAATTGATTTGAATTGCAACCTTTGGAGGTCATTCCACTTTCAGAGCAACCCAGTTCTCCGCATCTCCCCACCGATCGGAACGAAGGGAATTGATGTCAATGGGCATCAGCAAGCGACATGGCTGGGTTGTGGTCGAAGCGATCCTGTTGGGTTCAACAGTAAAGTCGTTCCTTCACTGGTGATTGCAACCCCCTATAAATATTAGTTGGGAACATCATCCCAAATATGTATATATATACATACAATTATATATCAATATATCCCAAATAGTGTTGAAAATCAACATGTCTAAAACCACTGACCAGTTCATTTCCAACATCAATCCTTGAAATTTCGGGCCCCCAGGTTCCAAGTGACTACAAATGTATACTACACAAAGGCTTGATATTCCCAATGCTGACCCCAATTATGGGAACCTGGGTTTAAGCTGAAAGCCCCGTCACACACACAAATGTTTTGCAATTTTTGAGCGCAAAACCTCTGTTCCTTTCTGGGGGTACCCATCAGGTATACTGAGATGACACATGCCCGCTTTTGTCTCATCTGTTTCAATCCGCTAAGCCATCAAGCCATTAGATATGTATATATATATATATATAGATATGCATATAGCAATCCCCAAATAGATACAAAAGTGTTTCCAGGCTGGTATAGATGATATTTTCCACATGTTCCAGGTATCCAGTTTTATATGTGTTTTTTGTTTATACATAAATAGATAGATAGATAGATAGATAGATCGATAGATAGATAGATAGATAGAGAGATAGATAGATAGATATGATATACACACTAATTGTGGACTGCGCATGATTTCCATAACCCTCGCTGGGTACTTGCAAAAGCTGCAGCCAAAGCATCGGACCCGAAAAAAGTGCCTCTATATGAAACATGTGTGCAACTGAAGAACCATTGAAAAAAACCCTTTTGTCATTTGGTTCTCTGGATTAAACATGATTGTATACTATAGTTACGCTTACTATAGTAACTAATGGCTTGGATCAAGGGCTATGCCACTATGCTCTTTTGAAATTGGACCCACCTGCAACAAGCCTTTTACCACAGTGACCTGGCTCACTGAGATCCACAAAATAGCCAAGAAAACCATGGCCATGTTTTATTTACGTAAACCCTCCCTGCAATCGAAACCGGAACATCCAGAACTCTGTTTGGCTAAACACTCACACAAAAAACACGAACTTATTCCATGGCTAGCCTGACCCAATAAAAAATGAATATCTTTCCAATCAGATGATGAAAAAATCCTCCAACAAACATGGCAAACATTGCTTCAGCATGATTCCACCTTGGTTCCGCAGCTTCGACCTACCGGAAAAACAACAACAGCCATCCCCACCAGGGGCCAGCAGTAGTGAGCTGGTCTATTTTTCCCCAACTGGCATGATATAGCCCCCATATGCCACCATTCCAAATCCCATTTTTGACCCAAAAAAAACAACACGTTTTGTCTCATTTTGATAGACATTTATAATATGTTATAATTATAGACGCAACACAACATGGCTTTGCTTTGGTCTAGAAAGGTGTAGTTTTACCATGTTTTACCCCATAAAAAAACCAAGCATCATGTGGGATTCACCCAATTTCATAAACCATCCATCCCCGAAAGGTCAGTTTCTGGCCTTGGGATCCTTGGGTTTCCCACCGCCCACATCCCGAAAAAATCCATGAACAATAAGCACATATTCTGAATCATTTATTCACCATTCTTCACCATTCATCTGGGTAAATTATAACTATTCAACCTGAATTATTGGGCCCACCATGGGGATACCTCTTACTAACCATGATTCCAGTGAGATCACGTGATTTTAGGTCACTATAATTTAGCCAGATTAATCATCAGAAAGTCAAGGACAAAGCCACCAGTCACCATCCCGCCGGCTCTTTTGCCGCGTCCGGTCAACCGGTCGACGAACCGAAGGCGTCTCGTGCGAACTCGATCAACCGTGGCGGTGAAACGGTGCCGTGGAGCGGATCGATAGCTCAAAAGTGCACTGATTAGGGGGTTTAATACGGTTTAAACCTCCAAAAATATGTATTTTAACAAGTAAACTAAGATAAACCAAGTAAACTTCAAAAACTTCAGACATATGGGCAATGGCAAGTTGAACAATAAAGGATTGAGGTATTTTATCAGGTGCCGATTTCTTGGGACTCTCGAAGTAATCGAACCTGGCAACGGGAGAAGTCACATAACATGCTGGGATGAGATATGCCATATGGATATATTGGGGTAGCTGCTTCGATGAACCAACTCATGTGGGGAAATGGATGAAAAAACTAAAGCAATTGTAAATTTGCTATACCCTCTGATAATCAACCATGGGCTAGCTGGAAAATCCAACGTTTGAAAAGTTTGTAGAGGATTTTGTCAGCAAGAAACCTCCATTGCTGGACTCCAGATTTTCCAGCTCGCCGCATTTGATGACACCTGAGGCTATGCATATCTCGGAATCCAGTTGGAAGATCTCAGCTACCAAATCGTTGGAACAGATTTTTAAATGAAATTTATCCATATGGAATCCATATGGAGGTTTCCGTGCATACTGCACTAGTAATCTTTTCCAGCACATTCGAATCCAGAAGAGTTCGGGATCTGATAATCTATTATCATCTAGTTAAAAAGGTGTCCTAAAGCGGGGTACGAGTACCGGCGCCAATAGCGACCCTAAGGAATTTGAATATTGTTCAAAATGGCAAGAGCTCAAAACCTGCATTTCAGAACATTTTTGTGTGGAAGTCAAGATTTCAAGGCTTCAAATTCGTTGGTATTTGCAGGAAGGCCATTCTTGATTTTGGGCCATTGGAAATTGGAATTGTGGTTTTCAAGACTTCTTTTAAGCCAGGCACCCAACCTTCTCACAGCAACATATTGTTTCCTGATTTTCCTGGGTCATCGTCTGAGTCTATGTTCCATGATGTTTACTTGATTTTGCGTAGCATGACGTATGTCACGTGAAGCTAAATTCGAGTACATTAAGCTACCGTTGTGTGCAAGTTCTATTGAACATTATTGCACTCCCCCAGCCCACCCGAAAACCCCACCATGAAAAGCAAGTACCGTAACATCATGTATGATCATGTATGTTAGTGCAGGTCAACGTCAAGTAGCGTGGCATCCACTGAGAGTACAAGACATGTTTGCAGGTGCAAAATATGTTCAAGTACAGTGGCGTTTAATGATGTATATTAGTTCAACTTAAACTGAACATAGCATAGCATCATCTATGTTAGAAGGAGTCAACATCAAATACCGTAGCATGAGTTATATTAGATAAAGTTACCTTTCAGTCACTGTCACTGTCAGTAGCGCGGCATGGCATCATCAGCACCTTACAAGCAACGTCAGGTACCCTCTGGTAATTTAACGTAGCTATTGAAAATTGCCATTTATAGTTGATTTACCCATTAAAAATGGTGATTTTCCATAGCTATGTTAGTTTACCAGAGGGTAACATCGAATTTTCTGCGTGTGCAAGTGCTATTGAACATTATTGCACCCCACCCCACCACCCCCCCCCACCAGCCAGAAACCCCCATAAGAAAGCTGCGTTTTCCTATGGGGTCGCTAACAGCGCCATTAGCTAAAATGGGGGTACCCCCAAATCATCCAGTTTGGATCATTTTGGTATATTTAAATAAGATTGTCCATTACAAACCACCCAGCCATTTGTGTATCCCCATTGCTTCAATAGGCTTTGAAGTCGATTCGCCCCAGCGACGTAGCATCTGTACTGGCTTGTAGACATTTCTTGAGGCAGAGACTCGTCTGTCGTTCCTAATCAGTTACCGGAAGTATCGAAAGGTTACATCCAAAATGTATAGCAGTATAACAGTCATAGAAAGTCATAGAAAGTCATAGACAGTCATAGAAAGTATCGAAAAGTAATGTCCAACTATCAACTATGTGTATGTATATATATTATTATATTATATTATATTATATTATATTATATGAATAGTGGCAAATTACCATTCTATCTGTTTGGTGGTCCAAAGGACTAAGTCCTTGATTGTCCGGGGCAAAGTCCATCGACAAACCCGAGGGGATTGTCTGAGCCACGAACCAGGGATCCCTAGGAGCAGTGCTATACTATTTGGGTATATCTGATAGGGCACACACACAGAAATCCCGTGGTTTGAAACATCAAGTTAAAACAAAACACGTGACAGGTTGAAGTGTACCCATTTTATCCCATGTTCAGATATAATTGTTAATTACTGGCGTGTTGCGATTTAAAGTAGTAAAAGGATTTGGCCTCTCTCAGTTCTAAACGGGGTTCTATATCCATGTACCCCTAAGTATGATAATGTAGCAATTAGAGCAACGCCCGTAAAAAATAGAATCACAATTTACCACAACTTTATTAGTAAATCATATAGATTTAATATTTTTGGGTAGAAACCCATTTATGTTCATTTTTTTTTGGGGTAGCTATGAATGGGTCAGTTTGTAGACACAATTACAACTGGAAGGGGCCCATGGGCCAATGGGGCGTGTCCACCGGTTGTCTTCAAGTTTGACTCCTCCCCACATCATTTCTGGATACTGTATATACTTCGTACCAATTCCTACTGCAACACAATCTAATGAACCGCAGAGTTCTTCGTCAACATGTAAATTCTAAATGATTTCAACCACTAAAACCAGCCATCTAATAGTTGATAACCATTAACAGTTGATTATCACTAATAACCAGCCATCTAATAATGTTGTCAACCACTAAAAGTTGATTATGTGAGGTGACTAATTTGTCAACTCCAGAACAACCCCCAAATTTGGGGCGTGATATTCTGCTGGAGCCAACTAAACTAAGTTCAGCAAATCATCAGTCCGACGTTTTTTGGGGGTTAATATGGCTTAATCCTCCAAGTAATCACAGGAATCCAGGGTTGACGAATCACATCCTAGCTCTTATCTAGCTTTTATCTAGCCCAAATGACATGGATAGCTAAGCTCAGATCATTGCCCGGTGTCTACAAGTTTCCCAGTCCCGCTAACATGTCGACCAGGCATCACTGGTCGCCATGTGACTGGCTTTTGTGGCCTCCCTCGAACATCCAAGTCTCGCCTTTCTGGTGGTTTAAAAACCCATCTGCCAAAACCATGGAAGCATTGCACAGTTATGGCCCTTAACAGCTTTAAATTGGTTTATAATGATATATACCCTCTGGTAAACATACAAAAAGCTATTGAACATGGTCATAGAAATAGTGGATTTTCCCATTAGAAATGGTGGATCTTTCCATAGTTATGTTAGTTTACCAGAGGGTAACATATATAACCTTAGTTAATTGTTTATTGGCCATAACTGTGGGGACCATCGTCCCATTTGGAGCTTGCTGGTTGAAACCCATCTAAAAAGTCCGGTTGAAGCACAAGAATTGATAGGGTCCCGGGTCAAAACCGATGAATTTACCCTCTGGTAAATAAGCATAGACCCTGAAAATCACCAATTTTTAATGGAAACTAGTCTTCCAACCCCGACAACTGCCAGGGTCGAACTGTTAATTTACCAGAGGGTACGTGCTGAATTTGGGGGAATCAACATCCTGCGCAACTATTTTGGGTTGCGCTTGGCTAGGAACCTGGAGCTAATAGCCACATTTGAAACGAAACCAAGCCAGGTCACTCCTGGAATGATTTGCCGAAGCGGATCGTTCAGAATCCAAGATGTCAATAATTGTCAATAAAACAACTAATGTGTTATCCTATAATATTAAACTAACATTGATTTAGAAAACCATCATTTTTTTATGGGCAATTCAACTATATATATAATATAAATGGTCATTTTTAATAGCTATGTTAGTTTACTGGTATAAGAAACTACAAGGGATGGTTTTACCACGTTACCCTAGTGCCCCTAGTGCAGTAGTTATACCTTCTTCGAAGTGGAAAAAACACTTCGTTCAGTGAGGTTTGAGTCCTTGGGGGAACGGTCCCTGAACTGAAACCCTGCAATGTTCACCTAAATATCCAGAACTTGTCACTTGGAACGAGCAGGAAGAGAAAATGAACTCATTTAGTACAATTGCAAATACACATGATGCCTGCGTGTATATATATATATATTATAATTATATATAGTGTATATATATATAGTAATTTAATTATATACAATATATACAGCATTATACAGTATGTGTATCTGTACTGTATATGGATACGGTATGTGTACACACCCATGCCCATCTAAATAAATAAATACATATATGTGTATATGTATATATATATATATATATTCAAACATATACAAACGCATATTAATATGCATGACTATATATATATCATTATATATCTATAATATTATAAACATATAAATGCATTGACCTGAATTTCTTGCACATGAAATAAAGGGCGTTGTCATGGCTTTGCAATCCAAATCTTACGGATGCTTTCTCTCAGACCATGAAAAACATCTGGCAGCTGCAAACAGTTTCAAGCTTGATAGAATGACATCATTTGTGCCAAAGAAACACGTTTTTTTTTTTAATCTGTCTAGGCCCTCTAACTTGCGCAAACAAGTTTTGTTCTTCTGGAGGCAGCCACAAAGGCCAACAGAAATTGTCCCCATCCCCCACGTGGGGGTGCGAATTGATGGATTCAAAGCGGCTGAAACGATGCCTCTGGGACCTTTCTTTTCTGCCCAAGGGGCGAGCTAATGATGCACATTGGACGAGATAGACCGGCAAGGACCCAGAGAAAAATTGGAGTTGAACAAAAATCCCATGTATATCCAAAAATGGGAAACATCCATGTATATCCAAAAATCCATGTATATCCACGTATATCTTTTTCATTGCCCATTTTTGGGCCTTTGGGGTAAAGTACCCTCTCTGTTTCTGCACAGAGGCAACCGCTTTGATCCAGCATGGAGTCTCCGCGTTCTGGGCGGCTGGTTCCTTCGGAGCCGGCAGCGTTTATCCGTGACCTCGTGGCCTGGCAGATGGGCTGGACCACTGGAGCGGTAACTTTAGGAAATAAACATCATATGGATATAAATATGATAACTTTATAGCTACTGTATATCCATATGATATATTTATATGTTCATATTTATAAATGGCCATATTAGGGGGGTTCCATAAATATAGCTACTGTACCCCAAATGGATCATTTATAATATTTTATAATGGACAATCCATCTGTAAATGGATGAGAACTGGGGGTACCCCCATTTTAGGAAACCCCCATCTTTCACCAACAAATACCTTACTGCGATCCAGTGATTCCCAAAGGGAATAGTCAACCATCGAAACCAATGCGGACATGGCACCGAGACAAATGCTGCATTTTTTCCGCCACAAGGCTGGAAATATACTAATCAACCCAAACGGGATCATAGGAATGATAGGGGTATTTATGTAACAAGGGCTCCAACAAACTTGCTTCCGCGTTCTCTGTCTCGACTGTGACAATCTCTGGTAGGCCAGCCCGGCCACCTTGGTTCCCAACACGCCAAGGCCAGAAATTTTAGCCAGTAGTCCCCGTAACCCGGTACTTGCTCATGCCCAGAATGGCAACCACATCTGCAACACCTTGTGCTTGTGGGTTCAGCTGGCCATCCCCTCCTCGCCACACATGGCTAGAGATTCCAGAACCAGATGCATCAGGCAAGTCCTCCGGCAGCTCGGCTACTGCCATGACCCATCACCCAGGCAGTGAACACAAAGTGGTATGCTTGATGTGCTAGGATGTGAATGACCCGGCGGGCCTGACTAGAGGTATCTGCCCGCCAGTTCAGATTTCTGTAGAAAATGATTGCTTATGAGTTACAGTACATATACCATCATATACCCCTATATGATTGAGAGTACATATATATATATATATAATAAATAGTATATATATAATTATATATATATACCCCTTTGATTATTGGCTATAAAGATGTATAAAACCAGATGAATTTTCATTGATTCCCCTAGCTCGAGCAGGATTCCGACGCCAAGTCGCTAGGGATCCATCGCAAGTCTCCCAGCATTTGTGGTTATACCACCCCCCAAAAAAAATATGTTTTGGGGGATGGTGTATTGTTGGGTTTAACACCGAAAATTGCAGTCTATTCTTAATCCAGTCATTCTTAAAATTCAGAAAACATGTCAAGGGAAGAGTCAATGAGTGGAGCCTGTGGAGCCCCAATTTATAGCATGGAAGACACCAATCAGTTGCCATATCAGTTGCCATATCCACGGACAAAGCTTTCGGGCAGGGACCATCCTGGCCATCCAGGCCCTTGAGAAAATCCACGGGATTGTCCGTCACGACTCAGGGTTGACAAAAAGGGTTGAAGGAGCAGAATGATCGTTTTTACACATTGCTTTAGACCAAATAAACCATAATAAACCCCCATTCCAAGGATGTTCATCCAATCTAACATGAAAAAAATGGGGCTGTACATACATTTGTGGATACATGTGTGGATAAACCACGTGCCATGTGTTGACCACATGTGCGGCCTGTCTGGTCTGTAAGGTAGGCCACCAAAGTCGTGAGAATCTGCCCAGAAACATAACTCATCCTTTGCCCCTAAATATGCATTGTATTTACCCATAAATACAGATAAAAGATGATAAAAGTGCAGGTTAACATCCCAAAAAATGTTGGGTTTATTTCCCCACGAACAATGAACAGAACCTGTTGCTGTTGGGGACACATACTTACACTGTGATGGTTTTATGGTGACAAAATGGGTAGATTGACGGTCTCCCAGTGTTTCTCAGATGCGGTCCCATCAATGAGTAGCTATTTTCTGGTGTTCCACGGATCATTTGTTTGGCAAACTCATGTCCAGTTGATGTAGTAACCAATATTGAAAACATCTCTCCCCACGCCAAGGCGTGCCTCCAGTATTATCGTATTCCGAGATTCCTGACATCGCCAAGGAACAATCAGTATCATGCGGGCTGGATTGCCGGGAAAAAAAGAGTAATTGTGCACAACGGGATTCTTGTGAATTCTTCCCCTCAAAAACGGGGATTTCACCATTGCAAGGAACGAACCCAGCGGAGAGAACTAACTTTAGATTGCAGAGACACACGCGGTCAAGGGGGAAGTTTCGTAGCTTGAGTGCTTGGAGATATTGAATAATTCCAGGTGCCAAATAAAAAAAAATCTGATATCGTCTAGTTATTAACATAGCTATGGAAAATTGCCGCTTGAAATAGATGATCAAAATGAATACTTCCGATTTACCCATGATTCCAATGATTATTTTCCATAGCCATAACAAACTGTTAAATCACCAGAGAGTAATTCCTGATTGATCACCGGCAGGTTGGACCATCCTTGTCCAGTGATACCTGGCTCAATGTTTCCACACGTCTGTAATCGCTTCTTCAAAAGTATAGATGTAGTGTAGGAAGGAATGGATATTCTGGGTTAGTTTATGTTAGTTTACTCTTGTTCAAACTATTTCCCTTGTATATTGTTTTCTTCTCAAAAGACTCAAACGAACTACCCAATCAATGTCAGCCAAGTAGTCAACTGAGCAGTGTTCAAAACCCCTGCTGGTGAATGATTATAGGCCAATATAATTGGGGATTATAATAATCCAATAGGGGAATCCCTTTCTTAACCAAGCAGTATAATGGAATGACGGAATGACATTTAACGCCTGCCTACTCCCGTCCTCCAAAGCATCGGGACGGAAGAGTCAGTGTCTACAAACCTGCGCGGCTGGGGTGGGATTCATATGGGGATGGGTCAAGAGTCAAAACCTATGAATTTACCATATTTCGGGGAATAAACGTCCAATAACCAGCTATTATAGGGTACCTAATGTACCGGGGTTTTGACCCATAGCCATATATTCTTTATGTTTATACTCTACAACACAGAAACAACTTTCCAACAGTTCATTTGGTGGTGGGTTGCTAATCAAACATGGTTTTTGAACGCAAGTAATTATGTTTGATAGGATTTCAATAGCATCCAGCCAACGAAAAAAAGGTCCTTTCAAGAACAAGAGATGAATATTGATCTGGGTCAACATGTGTTTCCGCTCATTTTTAGGATCGCGAACATCCCATTTCTGGGTACCCAATTACTTAAGGTATACTCATACTGCCATGTCCATACCTATGATGCTGAACACTGTTGGCTGTTGACAAACCGCACAGACTCCTACATGTTTCCTTGGTGGCTAAGACACCTGTATATGCTGTATTAATGGCTAACCTTACATAAAATAGGGGTATATACCCCCAGTCATCATCCATTTATAGATGGGATTTTCCATGAAATAAACCATCCAGCGATATATTGGGGTAACCGGGTAACCCCATTTTCAACCTACCCCCAACACATTCAGCCACGGTTGCTGATGGGATCCCAGCCCACCTGTGTCAAAGATGCAGGGAAGACGAAGGCCTCAACATGGGGAGACAAGCAATCACCGGGATCAACAAGAAACACATGATAAAACATGCAATATCTAAATGTCAAACATGCATTTGTGTGTCTGTGTCTGTGTGTCCGAAGATATTTCTTTGGATACATGCAAACAATCAAACACACACGCTCTCTAAATATGCGCACATGTGAGAGAGAGTGGGACATGGGTGCAAAGTTGTGTCATTCCTGAAATTGCAAACATTAGATCCATTGGTACATTAGAATTAGAATACATTAGATCCATTATGGTATAGGTAGTGTGCAGCAAATCTCCACAAACTACCTGTCCTAAACCTAAGGCCCATCTCCCCGAAAGGTCAACATGGCGGGTTTCCACAATGGCCACGGCCACATGGGACCAGTTGTTGCTCCTGTTGCTTTTGCAAGCCACATTGCATTTGACTAGCTATCTATCTGTATTTATCTATGTCTATGTCTATATCTATCTATAATTCTATATCCATCTGCATCTAGTTGTCGATTTATCTATCTAATGATACCAGTGCCATAAGAGTTGCTTTTCTTGATTTGCATAGCCAATATTGGCATTTTGTACCTAGAAAGGAAGGGGTAACTCTTTCCCTGACTAACTGTTTCTTTGCTAACTCTTTCTTTGACTACCTCATATATCCTGACTAACTCTTTCTTTGACTAACTCTTTCCCTCACTAACTCTTTCTTTGACTGACTCTTTCCCTCACTAACTGTTTCTTTGACTAACTCTTTCCCTGACGAACTCTTTCTTTGCTAACTCTTTCTTTGACTAACTCTTTCCCTGACTAACTCTTTCTTTGACTAACTCTTTCCCTGACGAACTCTTTCTTTGCTAACTCTTTCTTTGACTAACTCTTTCCCTCACTAATTCTTTCTTTGACTAACTCTTTCCCTGACTAACTGTTTCTTTGCTAACTCTTTCTTTGACTAACTCTTTCCCTCACTAACTCTTTCTTTGACTACTCTTTCCCTGACTAACTGTTTCTTTGACTAACTCTTTCTTTGACTAACTCTTTCCCTGACGAACTCTTTCTTTGCTAACTCTTTCTTTGACTAACTCTTTCCCTCACTAAATCTTTCTTTGACTAACTCTTTCCCTGACTAACTGTTTCTTTGCTAACTCTTTCTTTGACTAACTCTTTCCCTCACTAACTGTTTCTTTGACTAACTCTTTCTTTGACTAACTCTTTCCCTGACGAACTCTTTCTTTGCTAACTCTTTCTGTGACTAACTCTTTCCCTCACTAACTCTTTCTTTGACTAACTCTTTCCCTGACTAACTCTTTCTTTGACTAACTCTTTCCCTCACTAACTCTTTCTTTGACTAACTCTTTCCCTCACTAACTCTTTCTTTGACTAACTCTTTCCCTCACTAACTCTTTCTTTGACTAACTCTTTCCCTCACTAACTCTTTCTTTGACTAACTCTTTCCCTGACTAACTCTTTCCCTCACTAACTCTTTCCCTCACTAACTCTTTCTTTGACTAACTCTTTCCCTGACTAACTGTTTCCCTCACTAACTCTTTCTTTGACTAACTCTTTCTTTGACTAACTCTTTCTTTGACTAACTCTTTCCCTGACTAAACTCTTTCTTTGACTAACTCTTTCCCTGACGAACTCTTTCTTTGCTTTGACTAACTCTTTCTTTGACTAACTCTTTCCCTGACGAACTCTTTCTTTGCTAACTCTTTCTTTGACTAACTCTTTCCCTCACTAACTCTTTCTTTGACTGACTCTTTCCCTCACTAACTCTTTCTTTGACTAACTCTTTCCCTCACTGACTCTTTCTTTGACTAACTCTTTTGACTAACTCTTTCTTTGACTAACTCTCCCTGACTAACTGTTTCTTTGCTAACTCTTTCTTTGACTAACTCTTTCCCTGACTAACTCTTTCTTTGCTAACTCTTTCTTTGACTAACTCTTTCCCTCACTAACTCTTTCTTTGACTAACTCTTTCCCTGACATTCTAAAAGTCCGTAACACGGAAGTTTCTCCCCCTAAACTTCCTTTGATGACCTGTATGTGTATTTTTTCCGGATTCTAGCAACATGTGTGGGAACTATTTGAATTTGCTGCCCAATATCTGCAAACCTTTTGGGATTGATTCAGGTGAGTTATTTAAACATAGCTAAACCATCAACCATTTTACATAGCCAAGCCATGCTAAACCATCAACCATTTTTGTGGCTAAAACCTCATTCTTGTTGGTGATTACATCATATTACATCCCCACGTTTGTTAGCCCGATCCCAATTACTATGTTCATTTTAAGAGTCACCAATGCCAGCCACCAGCTTCTTTCAGTGCAGGATTTGGCCGTGCCGAGTGTGCCGAGGGACGTGTTCCGACGCGGTGGAAAAGCTGGCCATGTGCCCAGACATGCTCACGGCCTCAAGGGCGACGAAAGACGACGAAAAGCGACGAGGTTGGTTGGGAGCATAATATAAAGTGCCCAGCTGAATTTTTTTGGATGGTTTTTGAAGCCAACCAAGGTGAGGCGATATCATGGGGATTTTAAAGGGATATCATGGGATATATATATACGTATATATATATATATATACGTGTATATATATACACATATGTGTATATATATATGCAATTACAGTATATGAACATACATACTGATTATACTGTATATATATATATAACTGATACAACTATCAGAAGGAATTACCTATAGACATTGACTTAATCACATCCAACGTTGGGGATATCATAGGGATATGATGGGACATACTGAATTACATACAGCTAACCCACCCGAATCATTACTGTTCTTGTTCGGGGTGGGATGAATCTTGACTCGTTACGACTTTTGTAGGGGGGTTCCAATTGCCACGGTTGACTATGTTGATTGCCGCAGGGCGATGAATGGGATCACCAAAAATTACAGATCTGACTGCAGCATCTGGAAGAATTGTTTGCCAGCCACTTGCTAGGATGCAAAGGACAAAACCTGGGATTTGTGTTGCATTTTTTCATTTGTGTATGCACCCACGATTCCAGGTGATTGTCAACAAACCATAGATATGTTCATATGATTGGATTTGAGAAAAACAAGTGTCATGGAGTGTATACAAAATATCCATCGGATGATGTACAAAAGCCAACAATTGTGGACCTTCACAATGCCATCTGATAATCAAAAATGGACACCAACATGACCCGTGTGACCCATGTGATGATGATTTGCATACTCAACATGGTGATTCCTCATTGGAAGTATTACCGGAGGGCAGGTTGGTGTTCTTGGTTCAAACCACCTGTTCCTTAGACCATTTTTTTTTTCGCTGCTAAAACCCACACTCCTGTAGTGAAACCAATATTTCTTCTTACGTCGACCATGTTTAATGGGTGGGGATATACATTACGAGATGGTTCACCTACCCTCTGGTTATTTAACATAGCTATGGCAGCTATGGCCCATAGAAACAGATGATTTTCCCAGCTAGAAACCTCCATTTATCCATGGGATTTTCCGAGAATCTTCTTCCCGCAACCCAAAAAAATCCATCCCCACCTGTCCGAATCGCGCGCCCGCCGAGACCTGCGAGCCGCGGAGTTCCATCCATTTTTTGCGTCTGGATGGGTTGATGGTTCAAAAATCCAAACCGGAAACATAAAAAAAGTACTTTGAGAAAAATGGGCTTTCCTGCCGATGTTTGCCTTCATGATATTATGCTATTTGGTTTAAACTGTTTAAACCAAAACACACAAGCTTCAAATGGCTCCTGAGCTGTGACTCAGACTCATACCAAAATGGTTCCTTGTCCTTGGGTGTACCTTCACCGCACGGCTGCACATGTCGTGCGTCCATAGGGAATATCACCCAACCTTATGTAACTTATGTAACTGCAACTGTACCATTGTACCATGGTCACAGGAAATGTACATCAAGCTTTTGGCTACCCCATATGAAATGGTTTACATTCACCACACTCACCAGGCTCACGAAGTCGCACCTTGCTCGGCGAAAGTTTGGATTGCTGCACCCACTTCTGACCTCGCGAGTCACTCACCGGAAGGGGGAAGTCGAGGCCACTCGGCAAACGATTGGATTTATGGTACAAAATATCAACAAATAGATTATAAATGTACAATAAACGATATTGTAACCAGGTGAGGCAATCTTTTAACTATATGGTATATATGAGTCAAACTCCTGGTACCCTGGTGAACAAACAAAGCTAATATGGTCATCCGCTTCCATGTCAGGTTTTGGTCTCTCACCATGGAAGAAGTCCATGTGAAATATGAGCCTGGAGACAACAAATTGACAGCAAAGATTTGACGATGTTCCTCTGGGAAGTCTGCAATTCTGACTTCCACGTTAATTGAGCATCTCGCTTGTATGGATACTGTAACCAAAACATCTTTGAAGCCAAACGATGATGGCACAACCACCTCTCAACGTGGCACTCCCACAGTTCTGCAAGACTAGTATAAAGTATAGTCTGTCAGTTTGTGTAATCATCCCAGTAATGTAATTGTCATATCTGGTTTGATTTTGATTCCACTCTATTCCCATTCTATCTCCAGTATATCCGCAATGTGGTAAACCCCCCCACAAAGCCTCCCCAAAGGGCCTGGTTTCATACTGTAAATATACCCCTTGGATGATTGAAACTGCCCAAGGTCAGGACCTCCGGGCTTTCCTAGTCTTCATCTTTGAGGACAGCCTTTATATCCCCATTCAACTACTATATTCGTTGCTTCAATCCCCATGATTTGCATGGTGAAACCACCATTCTTCACAAAATTCATTGCTTCAATCCCCATTCTTGATGGATAAACCATGATAAACTACCATGTTTCACCATGTTTGATGGATAACTCCTCATCTTTATCGGATAACTCACCATTTTATCTTGGTTTCATCCCCCCTCTTGAAAGGATAACCCCATGAACCCCTCGCCGTCTGTCCACGCCCACCTTGGCGCACGAAGATGTAGCCTGAGCCGCTCTTGTCCACGCCGCTGTGCTCGTCCCCCGCCGCACCGATGGCGGCCTCAGGCTCTGGAGATGTCAAGAAAGGATATACCACCACACCCCCCCAAAGAAAACGGTAGAAGTTGGGAAAAAAAAACACTATACTAAAGCTGAACAAAATGTAAATAGTACCTCATTGTTTTTGAGTTGCTTCTGGTGGTTATTGTAAGCTAGATATGGATGACGTTGGGTTTATCAAAAGAAATGTGGGTTTTAAGAAAGAACATGACAATACGAACCATGATGCCAATGTAACATGCATGTCATGCATGTCATACATGTGTGTACATATATAACCGGATAGTATCAAGCAATATAGAACAGACATGAACAGACCTTGTAAGATGAGTGTGTTTTTTATTTTTGAACTTTTCCATGGGAGTTTGGGTTAATCTATTATGTCCATCTATTATTTTCAGGAGAACACAAACAAACTTGTGACTGGGGTGATGCTCCATGCGTAATCCAATGCATCATCATTAACTATAAGCAGGTCCACTCAAAACTGCATGTTCTCAACATTTAGTCTCTTCAAACCACATTGTGAAAAGGATTAAACCCAGCCCCTGAAGAATCTGTGGTCTTTATGCAGGTGAATGATCCTAAGGTGGACCTGGAAACTTTTGGGATCGAAGAACTTAACAATGTGAAGCTTAGCATGCTAAGTAAATGACAGCCGGACGGAATCCACAAGTTCCTAGGGTGTGTTTTGGGAGGTTTTGGGGCACAGCAACGTTTTCCAGCGATTTGGATGAACTTGATAGGAAAAAAGAACATGGGTCATGCGAGGGTCGAAAAGCATGTTCTTCTCGTTCATTTAAACGCTCTGTGATCCATGATTTGTATTGATGTCTGGTCTCCACTTGCTGCCCTACCACTTTCCATCAAGTTGGTTTGCATCCACGGATGATAAAAATCCCATAAAAATCCCTTTCTGAAAGTGGATTCTTCCAGTACTGTTCCATTCTAATGTGGATAAGACAATAATAAACCATCCCCCAAATAGGTGGTATAGATCATTCCCAAATGGATGGTTTCTTATTGTGTTGCCCACATTATTCCCATTGAAGCACCTTTTCTAGTCATGGTCGATGACATTCCGGCGACACATTGGGCGTCCGGCGATTCCCGAGGACATCGAGACGCTGCGGCCAAAGCCGTCGTTGGCATCGCCGTCCTGGACTTCTGTGGTGAAATTGGTCGATTCACTTCCTGTTGTTCCAAAGAAAGCTACTTATAGATAAATATATATATATATATATATTATATACATATATGTATCATATGCACAAAACAATGCAAATATCTGTATGTATATATATATATATATTATGAATATATTGTGTACATGTGGACAAATCGACAAATCGTCTACATTGCAGAGGTATAGCCAGGACTCTAACCCACATGTTTTCAGGTGTTTTCTGGTTGAGCCTCAATTTCTAAAGGCAAAGATCCATTCATTCCACTTAGAAAACATATCTGAACCATAAACAAACAAAACTCGGGAGATCATCATGGTTTGGATATGTTTTAATATGTGTTAATTTGTTTTGTGTTAATATGTATTAACATGTGTTATTATGTTTTAAGATGTTTAATATGTTTCAATAGTTTTAATATGGTTTTAATTTTAATATGATTTACTACGCCGACCAAAGCCTGCCACGTACAACCCATGACGCAAAAGCCCTCAAAGCCTGTGACTTGCTTGGCCAAATGTTGGCCAATCACACTGCCCTAGGTTGTTATAGCTAAGTTGGCTTTGTTCAGTAAGCTTTCACTAGGCTTTCTGGTAAATCAAACTAGCTAATGAGAATTATAAACCAAGAAACCTAATTGGGTTGATTCAAGTATATAATAAAACCGGAGATGCCAGACATGGATAAGATCTTCAGTTTAACCAAACTCAACTGAGGATTGGACTATTAGAGGATCAACATTGGGAGTTGAACCAAACAGCAAAAATGGAAGTTTCACCAACCAAACAATGGAGATCTAGATTATCTATTAACCAACGGCAACAAATGGAAAATCGGAGAGGGAATGTATGATGCGACAATGGTGGCTAATTGTCCGCTCAATCTTCACCTACTAACACAGCCATTGACAATCTATGGTGGAATCTCAAGGCTGGAACTCAAAAAAAAAGAACTTGGACAATGAGTTTCCAAACATTGCGTTTCATGAACATGCCAACAAAACACCAGAAACCTAAACAAACGGATCACAATCTAACTTTCAGCTTCGTCGGTAAAGCTGGTATTTGTGGGCGAGATTTTGCCGAACATGTCCATCAGCCGTATCTGCATACTCCTCTTGCAATCTGACACACCAATGAAAAAAATAAAACATCTACATGTAATTATAGATGACTAAATGTTTCTCCCAGTAAAGACTACAGAAACAATACATCATCAAACAAAACTCACACGAAATATACAAAAAGAAATCAAAAAAAAACTGAACAAAAGAAGATTGAACCTATCAACCATCCATTCCTCGTTTCTCAGATTACCCTGCAGTAAATTGAACATTGATATGGACATCCCACCGTTTGCAGATAGTTCCTTGGAAAGCCGCTTTCCACATCGTTGATTCGCTCACCGGAGAGGCACTCAAAATATAGACGTATAAATCCGCCCACACCGCTTTGGCGGTGAAGGCGTGCTTATTGGGGGGCAAAACAGCAACACTAAATGCTCAATGACATTTGTTAATATAGCAGCAGTCGCTATATCAGCTTTAGCTGGGGGGGGGGGCCCAAAAACGGTTTCGCACCGAGACCAGAATACGGTGGTGTTTTCGACATTTTTCGAGGATTTTTGGGTGTCTGAGCGCAAGAGGGTATTGAAATGGAATTTTGGGTCATTTTGGTAGCTTTCCGGCAATGGAAAAACGGCCAAAAATGAAAAAAACATTGTACATAGCAAGATTTTGCAGGGTTTTTGGATGCCAGAGCATTGAAAACACTGCAAAAACAAGTGTTTTGGACTGACGTTATAGCAAAAAACGTGTAAATTACCGTATGCTTGACTGGAAACATTACAAAAACACTGTCAAAAGCAATGTTTTGGAAGGATTTACTGCCTTTATGGCAAAAAACGTGTAAATTACCGTCTGTTTGACTGGAAACATTGGAAAAACACTGTCAAAAACAATGTTTTGGAAGGATTTGTTATATATATGTTGGAGTTGGCTACCGGCATTGGAACATGGAAAAATTGAAGAAAACACTGTAAATAGCGGTATTTTCAACGGTTGGGGAGATAAGGGAATTGGAAGCATTGTCGAACATGATGTTTTCGACCGGTTTTATGGCGACAAAAGTGTAAAGTACCGTGCTTTGAAGGAAACCATTGCAAAAACATGGAAACACATTCAAAGAACACGGGATTTGGGGGACTATCTAGGCGTCGTTGTCTAGCTATTTGAAATTCCGCAGCTTGGAGAGCCTCCAAGGGAGGGAAAAGTGAAAATTCCATAGCTTGGGAAGCTGTCACGGCGGGGAAAAGTGAAAATTCCCTAGCTTGGGAAGCCCCCACGGGGGGGAAAAGTGAAAATTCCCTAGCTTGGGGAGCCCCCACGGGGGGGAAAAGTGAAAATTCCCTAGCTTGGGGAGCCCCCACGGGGGGGGAAAAGTGAAAATTCCCTAGCTTGGGGAGCCCCCACGGGGGGGAAAAGTGAAAATTCCCTAGCTTGGGGAGCCCCCACGGGGGGGAAAAGTGAAAATTCCCTAGCTTGGGGAGCCCCCACGGGGGGGGAAGTGAAAAGTCTTAGCTTGGGGAGCCCCCACGGGGGAAAACCACCCTTAGCCCCTCTCACGGACCGAAATAAACCTGCGGTGTGGGCGGCCACCCCACGCGAAGCGGGGTGAATACCTATATGATGTTTGATTCTATTTTCTCCCAAGAATTAAGGTTTCAAAGTTTCAAATATGTACAGTATATATAATAATAATATATATATAATATGGTAATATATATATATATACAATATGCATATACATATATCCCCATATATATATATATATATGTATATATACATATATATATGTATATATATATATCCCCATAAAGCATGCAGTAATATCCCATCATGAATCCCAAGAAACCAGTGGTCATCTACCGGGGAACTCAAAGGAACAGCAAGGCGCCTCGGCCAAGAGTTCGGCAACTTCCACCCAATGCCTCAATGCGCGACGAAAAATGTTCGAGTAGGGTAGCACACCAAAATAATCTGGAAGAGTTTGGCATAATTACATCAAATCACAAGAAAAACATCATGAATCATGATATATCATGTGTTTTTCATTGTTTCACCGGGGAAAATCTTTGGGACTGAATGAACATGAATCCATATATATATAATCATACCCAACATATGCCTTTACCCAAATGAGAGGCTAGTCAAATGTGTGAACTCTTGCATAAATTCGAGACCCAAAAAGAGATGGCATATGGCCGAATCGCAGCTAATTGAGCATCTTAAAAGCATCACCACAAACAATCTGACTGTCGATACTTACTTTGTAGATCTTTGTAGGATACAGTAAATCAATTTGGCAGGAGAATGCATTTTTCATGTATGATAAACTGAAACTAATCCAACCTATCATTCACCGAGCTTTACCCACTACTAACAATCGAAGGGAGTGACCTCTCCACATCATCGACGAGGTTCCCTCCTTTTTGCTTGAAAATGTAGGCGGCACCATCACCCCTGGGCGTCGGGAGAGGATGCCCAACCTGTACACCATTTGCCGAACGAACAACTAAACAACTGAACACCAACCGTAAGAACAACAGGTAACAACAACAAAAAAAACAAGTCCCCGCAGGAACAATAAGAAGGAGAAGCAACCAATCAAGATATATCTTGCCTTCAGCAAGCCTGTGAGGAGCACAATGTCTTTCAGATTCTCACTTACAGTACAGAACATTTTCTTGACATAGATGTATTCCGATGAATTTATATTCCAACTGACTCTGGCTTAATGAGGTTATTATTAGATCCTCGCTTGAAAAAAATGATGTTTCTTTTTTCTCAGCGATATGCCAAACATTGAATCCCATGTTGGCGTGTCATTCTGATTTCACCAAGGAAGTGTGATGACAACCACCAACTCGTTCAAAAAAGCATTGGTAATATGGAGCTATCCTAAAATAGGTGGTATCCCAAATCATCAAAACCATTGGACCATGACTTCGTCTTGAAACCCATTGTGACTTGGGACCCCTCGGCCTTCAGAAACCCCATAGTTCACATCTCGTGTCTAGGTCCGGACTGCAACGATCTGGCGATTTCTTGAGCCATTTTGGGAATCAATCCCCCTCCTATGACCATAATATGTATTATACAACCGTCAAGGGGCTTCGCCTGGGTTTGGTCTCCGAAACAAAAACCCTCCAAACTTCCTAAAACCATGATATATATGTATATAATATAACATCTATACATTAATATATAATTATATATGTATATATGTATACATATGTAGATATGCATACATAACCATAATATAACAATCATCCCCCAAACGTCCTTTCAGGAAACACCAAGGCACTTCCACTTGTTGGTGTGTCCAAAGGCACCAATGATCGCCATATCTCCGGACCTCTCCAGGAACATGATCTACATTCATGCTGGGTGATTAATTTTCCACATCGAAAACTGTCAGTGTAAAAAGGAGGGGACGGGGACAGCGGGTAACGGGTATCCTTCCTGAAGTTGCTAGGACATGTTCCAGAGGTCATCAAGCCCATGCTGGAATGAAAAACCAGAATGGGTAAATTTAAGATTCTATGAACATGGATTGATGACCATGTTGATATGGGTTAGTGGAAATCCTCCCATTCCAATGGATTCGAAAATCATGTTCCCCATTCAATAACTAGATATGCGGAGGTTTAATACCTCATTTCCAAGGATTATATGATCCCATCTGATAAAACACAGAATGGGATAACTTAGATGAAACATCCCCGAAAGTGTTTGGTCACGCACTTGCGGAGCAAGATGCAGTGAATTATTTGAACTAGTGAACTAAAAAAGATTGAATCACCAAAACGTGAGATTGATCGACAATAGAGGTTGGGAATCACATTCATGTAGTATATAGATGTATATAGTATTACAGAGGAAGTTCCGGATTGCTGGGTTCTCCGGCTACTGTACCAGCTGAACTGTGACCATAGTTGCTAACTATATCTAGCTCTCAAACCAGTTACGATCAATGAAACAGCCCCAGGATAAGGGAACCAGTGCATGACCGGTCTTAGATACTCTGCAAACAAGCGATTTCTTGTTGGTGCGTTTATTGTCCCAATTGCAAGAAACCTACCTTTAAAAGATAGGCTGACCCAGAACAGAACTACGAGGGTTCACAATTCAAGTTTGGGCCGCCAAGGCCGTTTGCAGATGAGTCGAATTTGAGGGATATCTTGGACTGACAACTTAAGTTTTCATATGGGTACCGGGTTCAGACCCAGGTGCCCTGGTCAACACCAAAACAGGCAAATGAAGGTTCAACCCGCAAAAAACATGCGATGAAACACTTGACCCTTTTTGATCTATCCCCATCTGTGCGATGGTCAAAACATGGTATATTGGCTATGGTTATCCATCCAATAATGGGAATCCTGATTCTATTCTATCTATGTCCAGGACGTGAATTGCAATCGTTTTTTTTGCTTGCCAATGAAAACAATCTGTGTTTTTAGGCCCAGAAAGCCACAACATGTTGTTAAGCTGCTGAGTATTAGACCGGTCATGCCTGTTGAACCAGCAAAACATTTTAGACCCAAAAACGGAGCCACCAAGCCTGTTCCCTTGGGCCCGGACATGCCAACACTACAGCCGAAACGGTCGCTGGCTCTAGTTTCCTGGGCAGCCGATGGTCAGTTCACTCAGCCAATCCAGGCTTGCGAAACAAAACATACCCTCTGGTTATTTAACATAGCCATGGAAAATGGCCCATTTATAGATGATTTTCCCATTAAAACCTCCATTTATAAGGGATTTTCCATGGCTATGTTAAATAACCAGATGGTATTTGTTTTCTGTTTCCGAACCACAAAACCAGGAACCTCTGCTTCCGAAACCATAGAAGTTGTAAGTTGGGATGTTTTCAGCCATCAGTTGCTGGCCATCCCAGGGGTCCGTCCGCCCAAGCCTTGGCCACCAACTTGGAAGGCTTTGACCTAGCCCGGCTGATCATTTAATGGATGGTTCACCAACCTTTGAGAGTATATATATTTATTATTATATTATACAATGTTATATTATATAGTATATTATATTATTTTATATTATATTATTTTATATTATATATTATATATTATATATTATATGTTATATATTATATATTATATTATTATATATTATATATACAATATTATATTATATATATAATATATATTATATTATTTTATATTATATATATTACATATTATATTATTATATATTATATATTATATATTATATGTTATATATTATATATTATATTATTATATATTATATATACAATATTATATTATATATAATATATATTATATTATTTTATATTATATATATTATATATTATATTATTATATATTATATATTAAATATTATATATTATATATTAAATATTATATATTATATATTATATATTATATGTTATATATTAAATATTATATATTATATATTATATATTATATGTTATATATTATATATAATATATATTATATTATTTTATATTATATATATTACATATTATATTATTATATATTATATATTATATATTATATGTTATATATTATATATTATATTATTATATATTATATTATTTTATATCATATATTTTATATAATATATAATATATTATATATTATATATTATATATAACATATGATATATATATTATATAATATATGATATATATATATATTATATTTATTATTATAATATATAATGCTATATTATATAGTATATTATATAATATATTATATATTATATATTATATATTATATATTATATATTATATATTAAATATTATATATTATACATTATATGTTATATATTATATTATAATATTTTAATATTATATTAATTCATATTATACTTTATATTATATTAATCTACATTATATTAATTCATATTATACTTTGTAATATATCAATTTATGTTATATTATATACTGTATTATACAATATCAAATTATATTTTACATGTATACATCACATACTTTAATATATATATATACATATTATATTTAGATTATATATCATATATTATATATCATATATTATATATCATATATTATATATCATATATTATATATAATATTAATATATTTATATATTTTATACAATATATATATATATATATTATATTATAATATGTATATATTGTATATTATATATATATATTGTATAATATATATATGACTATATATATATATGTATATATATATATGATTATATATATATGGATACATGTGTAATATATATATATATCTGGATACATGCAATATATATTATATACAGTTGCATGTATGATGTGGATTGGCATATGTATGTACGATTATCTATATTATATATGCATATAAATTGAGGAACAAACTCGGTTGAGCTGGCATCGTCGCATCCAACGTGGCCATCCCACATGATTTGTAGACTTCTCTTTGTATCAGTAGAACCTGAGGCATTCTGTTGCCGAAAACTAAATAACTTAGGAAACAGCAGCAGTTCGAGGGTTGAGCCAATCTACCTGTACCAATTATATGTTCCAATTTTTGACCCCAGAATGATGGTTCATCCCATTTTATCCCAAAAATGATCATTTAGGAGCCCCAATTGGGGGGAGTGAACATGAACGAACATCCCCGTAGTAATCCCAGCCATTTTTGGTGTTCACCAGAGTACCACCCCCTTGACCCATAGCAATTCCAGTATGTCTAGTATTCAAACAATCATGCAAGATCATTTTTAAGGTGGTTGTCCCTTCCAGTTCCAAGTTGGTTTATCACATTTTGTAACCCTCACTAAGTCTAGATATGATTCAGAATTCAACGCCCCAACCATTGCAGTTCTCACCAACTTCGCCATCCTTTAGCATGGCCCCATGGCCCCCCATGGCCCCCCATGGCTGCGCTGTGCCCCCGTGCCAGGCGCTGCCGTTCCAGGTGTAGAGGATCACCGAACCGCTACCAGGACCACGGACATTGTCCTGGAGCCGATCTCGGGGGATCTGATCTAAGGCCCAGAGATCATTCTGAAGGGAATCCAGATAGGTTTAAATATGTTGAACTCCTTCTCAACATTGACGGAATTTGATGTTGATGAAATGAAAAAACGGACCTTTGCTAAATCACCAAACTCCTCCTGAGGTTTCGTTTTTGAACCCAAGACATGCGCCCAAATCATCAAATCATCGTCAAACAAATGTGAGCAAATCAATGAGCATCGAGATCCATTGCAACTGGAGACTAACCGTAACTAACCCGAACAAATAATAGGGATGCAATCAATGAACCATGACATTTTCGAACCATTTTGACTATTTCTTATATCTCAAAACAACCATCAACATTTTCCACCAACCATTTGTTTTTGAACCATAGCTCCAATGACACCAACTTCAGTGAAAACCTCTCGGCCTCAGTTGGAGGTGCATGTCCCCCAGATATGGTGTATGTATATATATATATACCATCTGGTTATTTAACGTAGCGAACTGGAGAATCACCATTTTAGTAGGTGATTTAAATCATTCAAAAACATCTATTTCTATGGGCCATCTATACCATGGCTATGTTAAATAACCAGAGGGTATATATATATATATGCGTTCCCATCACCAAAGATCGTTCATGAGCAAAATTTGATGGGCATATTCCTTCATTTACCCAAGCAAAATCTGTCGAAAGCGAACCGAAATACAACAAATCCAGCAGCCAGAGATGTCCCTATATACCCGCAGAAATCATTCTGAACTCCCTATGTTTTATTTTGAAACTTTTATGATTTGCCATATCAATCCATATCATACCTATATTGTAATATATATCATATTACAGTAAAACATAATCAATGATATATTATCCTGAATCAAACTACTTCAGTATTTTTTTACATATTTTTTTATATCCTTTTTTGCATCACATATTGTCTTCGTGATTCATGACCCCGTTGTCTCCCAAGACGTCTCTCAGCAACGCCTCTTGCGCCCCGATCAGGATGGTGTCGTTGGTCTGACTGAGACTGGACCCGAAGTTGGCGTTCGAAACCTGAGCATTTCACCACACGAAACCGGGTGCAGTTATCAGTTGAGGTTGTTAATACAAGAAATTAGGATATAACGTGATATAACCCCTGTTTAAACAAAAACTAGTCATATGAGAACCCTAGACCAATCTTCCGCCATTTTTCTGGTGGTTCAATGAATCAGCCATGTTCGGCCAACTGATTTCGAGTGGATAGATGTAAACCAAGCGCCTCTGGAGCCAGTAGTCGATGTTTCAAGACCTCAACTGCGAGGTCTCGTTGATGGCTTTATTGCTGGTCATGGTACCCTGGGACTCTGCACAATCGCTGGTATGTAGATGTGTTCACCCTCCCCCAAAATATGTGTAGGTTTTGGTTCATTCCGGTTGAACAAGCAAAACTGGGGAATAACATGGATGAAAAAAAAGGGTGGCTTCTGATCCTGTTCATCTCCGTGATATTAAGCACAATACGAGACTCCAAAGTGAAGAGATGTGAAGAGATCCGAGACTGAACCAGGGGTTCCAAAGGGCATATATATATATATTTGAGCTTAGGGGGTTGGGATTCTATGGTTTTCATTATGCAACCAAATAAGGGAAAGTCTGAAGAAGACTCCGGGAAACAAAATAAACAATGCAAGTGGCTTAAACATGCTTAAAACCCTTATGATCATGGCAGCTAATTTATGGGATACATAATATAATATACATATATAATCATATATATATATATTATCTCTTTGATGATCGGACTAATCCAGACCTTGGGACGCTGCAATGCCCGACGTGCCCGGATCAATATGATCAATGGGGAACTACACTGCCTGAAGGAGGGATTTAGGAACCAAACATTCAGGGTTCAAGAAACAAAAACAGGTGACTTCATCAAGAAACAAATGAGCCAACTAGCAGTTGTCAGTAGCAATTCATGGGTTGTTGACAACCTGCGTAAGAGACTTTATAAACGGCTTATGTAACAGCATCAATAAATAAACCGGAGGGTATTAAGAGCGGTGTGACTGCACCAGAGTTTGGCAGCTTCTCCATGGTAGATCTGATGTCAGCATCAATGGTGGGTTGTGTTTCTAATATACTTGGTGGTTCACCCCAGCAATCGTGAATGGATTCGTTCACCCCAGTGAAATCACTGGACTAACTCTACTTGCCTGCTTTCTTTGTGCAGTTTTAATCCACTTACGAACTCGGCCGAAGCACCTAGCTACAATCGAATTGCCATCCTGTTCTACTACCTTTCGGCTTCGTCTACACTGGAACTTCAATTTAGCAGACAACCCTTGCCCTACTTCAAATCATGGGTAGATTCCATGCTCAAGGCTTCGCTACACGACACGATCTGAGATACCTGCCTGGATCAATCCGATCAACCCCCACTCTATTCATCCACATCCCTAGACCCTCAGACCCCCCCAAAAATGCTAGAAGTACTACCATTAGAGGAGTCAAACAGCCAGAAATTTCGACAAACGGAGGGTCTAGGTCTAAGTAGATTTCCACCCAAAATTCGCCCATGAGCGTTGCATGCACCGAGGCACCCATCCGCGCTTCTCGTGGCGGTGGAAGATGTACAGCGCCGCTGAGACGTTCTTCTCTGCGTTGCCGGCAGCGACCACCACTGCGCGATCTGCCATGATGCTGACCCTGGCACCAAGGCGGGTGTAAGAAGTGGGAGCCAAAGTTATATCATAATGAATGTGCATGGTATATAAATGTTGTATGTAATTGTATGTGTGTATATATATACACTATAATGATATATAATGATATATATATATGACATGATGCCATGGATGTCTATGTATATTGATATACTTAATGAATCTGAGATATATCAACATGGGGATTTATAACAAATACTGTTAGATGGTTTTCATTGACAGTGGCTAGTTGCAGGATTGTCCTATATAGATCTATATAGTTGGAAGCTGAACATTTGGATCAATGAGGGTATGTCTACACCTTCTATACTATGCTAGGCAACTTATGGCATTGAAAAGTTTCAGTGCTAGTTGAAATGAGGGACAGAAGATACTGCTGCCCTTAGCTGCTGCCCTGAGAGGATCGCCTCATGGATTCCTCTGCGTTGACTGTGGATTAAGTTTAGGAAGTAAGTTGGCTGGGTTGTGGCAATACCATCTATAGATATCTATAGGATATCATGATGTTATTCCTCTGGATTGTAGCACACTTTGGTTCTTTGGGATGAGATTGATGAATACTGAACCAGCAGGGGATCAACCAGCAAGCACGTCTCTTACTGTTTTTCCTGAGTACCTTCCTTTGGTCCCTGGCTCAACTGCGCAACTTCTCAAGGCTATCGCAGCCTTGATGGTCTAAGCATGAGACCTATAGTTTTACCCGGTTTGGAGAGCCTTTTTTTTGTGGAATCGCCATGCAACATCCTGGTGCTGCGGTCACGGTGCTTCATAACTATAACACAGAAATAATAAACATACAGCAGGAATACAGTAGTTACAGTAATCATGATAACGATGCTAAACATAATATATATATATATAAAAAACTGAACACTGATTACAGTGCAACTATCATGTGGTTGGGAAACTCTATTCAGACCAAACAGCTCCGAGATTTTGTTGAAAATATGGGTACCCATAGTTCAGCTCACCTCTCCCCCCATTCACCAAGGGCAAAATCATCCAACTTCAAACCTCCATTCACCATAGAAATCATCATTTATTAGAGGATTTCTCCTCTATTTATAGATGATTTTCCCATTCAAACCCGCCATTTATGATTTGTTCATAAACACACTCCATTTTCAGATGACTTTCCCATCAACAAATATATTTATAGATTTATAGATGACTCTCCCATTCAACAAAAAGTATATATCTGGTTGGTGGTTTCAACCCCTCTGAAAAATATTAGTCAAATGGGATTATTGTTCCCAATATATGGAAAAATAAAAAATGTTCCAAACCACCAACCAGATATGTATGATAGAGGGATCTATCCAGCTTCGCAGCCGTTCCCGCAGTTCCCGCCATCACCTGGCACCGAAACGCTCAAAGTCCACTGCATCCTGGTGAGACACGCAGCTGAAACAAATGCGACTGTCATTGGGTATCATAATCCAATTTCAATCAATTTCTATTGTATAGAATACAATTTCGCAACAAAAAAGAATACTTGAAACCATCAGCTAGACACACTAGTTCTTTCCTTCTAATATTACAGCAATCAGCCCACCCATATGTGCCGAAGGATTCCTATTTCATTGGCTGCACCCTGCAGATACAGTAGATATATGTAGATATGAACAATCCACCAAGAATGTTCAAAGCTAACGATCCAATCAATTTATCCAGCTATTAATCAATCAATCAAGGCACGCGATGCTCAATACCCATTGAACCCGTTAACTTTGCGTTCTCCCTGTTCAACCCAACAGCTGTGATCAAGATCGTTAGTTTTTATGCATCTGAACAGTTCCCCACAGATTTCTAAGATATCCTTCGGTACTCAATTGAACATTGAACATTCATCATTTACTGTATATGCATTTACTGCATATCAATTTTGATTTGTAGATGATTTAACACCATCATTCACCATTTATATATATATATATATATCAATTTCTAGATGATTTTCGATGCGCCTTGGGCGTAAGCTTTGCCTCTTGCTGCCATACCTGACATGGGTCCACTTGGGCCGAGCCCCTTCCCCAAAATGGCTGGGATTTATGGATGTTCATCCCAACAAAAATCAAAATATTAAAAAAAAACAATCAAAATATAGAATATATATAGACATATATAGATATCATATATCGAACAATATTATCAAATATTATATTGGCTTGAATGGATTGAACCCATTGCAATTTAAGATCATCTAAGGCCCTCATGTTTTAATGCTGAGACCATCCTTTGAAGTGACTTCGATTTAAAGGAGATACTGGGGCCCCTGTAGATATGCGTAGCATCACATCAATGAGATCTGTCATCCCGAAAGCTACTGGCTAGTGCGGCTAGTTGATAACGGGATTGCCAGTCGGTGGATTCGTTATCCCCCATCAAACCTCTTAGTACCAGACTCAAAATCCAATTGTTACCTCTTACAAACTTCAAAGCTGGCTTGGGGAAAGCTGCATGAGTCAACTACTCAGAGGTTCACTCTTATGGTTGTACCAATTGCCTATGGGTGTAACCATAGCCGCTTGGCTAACCTCCTGGCTTTCTGGTTAGCATCAATAGAAACAACACGTAAGTTCTTGCTTCAAGCAATCCTGGGACCTCTCGGAAATCAACAAATCGATATGGCGAAAACAAGCATCTCAAATCATGTTTTCTTGGGTTTCCCATGTCTTTTCCACATCAACATGTGTGACATGTATCCAATATTCATTCATCCATTAAATAATATCCCTGTTATATCTCAGTCTATACCCATTCAACTATGATATTCCTTGGTTGAAGCACCATATTTCAACCTTGATGATGGATAACCCATAAGTAATCCTTTCATATCCATAAGATATCCATTGATATCCATTGATATCCCATAAGTTATGTATTAAGTAATCCCATGAAAGATATCCATTGATATCCCATTATCCATAAGTTAAACGGTCCATAAGTTCACCATTTTGGTCCATCTTTTTCCAGAAGTCACCACCATTCGTCCGTACGCAGATCCAAGCCGCATCGATGTCACGGCGGAAGATGTAGGCCGAGCCGCTGTCCTGAACCAAAAAAAACACCGCAAGTCCAAGGATTTCGGCCACAATTATGGAAGAGATATAGAGTATATATAAGTGTATGCATATATTTATATATATATATGATTATATATACTGTATGTATGAATATATATATATATATAAGACTTATATCGATATGGAAAGTGTATATATATATATGATCATATATGTATGTATATCCAACTAATTAATGAGGCAAACATAAATAAACCAACTGAAATCTGGGGGAGGCCACATCGTGGGATCAACTTATACTTATACTTATATACAGTAACCAAGAAACACTGGGGAATCAAGTGGAAATCATATGGAATTTTTGTACTAGTTAGGCAAATCAATATTGGATTTACAAGAGGGTGGCAAACAGTTTGCATAGGGTATTTGACCAATAACATGGGAAATATCATGGGATACAGGATATCTATAACCAACACTATGATGTGTTGGTGTGTCTGAACATGTTATATACCTTGCATTTTACATAACGGGACAATTTATATAGTTTATGATAAACTACCAGCAAACCACTGGATTCTGGACCTAGAGACAGGACTATGTGTGTCATGGTGTCTGTGTTTTTTTCTCCAGTGGGAGTTGGTGTCAATATCAAGCAAGGATTGATAGCACCCTGTGAGTTGAATATTTTTAAGCAACCACGGCTAATTATAATTTCTGGGGTCCTCATGTGCGTTTCATTCATGCGGCGCTACTGTGACCTGGAGACGTGCAGACAAAAAAGAAGTATAGAATGGATCCATCTGCCACAGTGACGTTCCCCCCAGAGAAACCCCATGTTTTCTCCCATCAGAACAAGGTGCCGTTGGTCTTCAAACCTTTGGGTCTTTGATGCCACCAAGATCGGCAAATCTTTATCATATCCATTGCGAGAAACGTCAAGGAGTATACGAGTTTGGAGGATGTCGGACAGCATCTTTTTATGTTGTCCACCCGCCGACTGACAGTAGAAATTGAAGGTATATAGATACAAATAGCGTGTGTTTTAAAATTGTTTTTGCCAACAAACCAATCGCCTGAGAAATTCATCCAAATTAAAAGCTCCTTTTTCCGTTCTTTTCCGCTTCACCATCTCCATAACATTCTGAGAGAAGCCACTGATCCTATTGGGAGATGAATGGTAGCCAGGAGGAAAAGAAGCCGATTCGTAGGCTCCCCTGCCCCAACGAAGGTAACCGACCTACCCAAAACAAGTTCTTTTGATTTTAATGTGAGTGTGTGTTCAATAATTCACCATTCACTATGTACTTGAATGTAATTATGACATTTATCATTTATCAGAATTTATCATGTAATTATGACATTTCTCATTTATCAATACTAATGAATGCTCATGATGTCTTTGATAGATATGACTTGGATTTTTCTCACCTTTCGGAGGTGCCCCGCAGGAACCGCACCTTCTTGCCGTTGAGACTATCACGATCAGCACCCACCAGGATGGTATCCCCAAAGATACTCACCTTAGATTTCCCAGGTGAGGAGCCAGCCATAGGATCCACGGAATCCCTAAATTTACCATAGGTGATATAAACATATATAAACCATCAATGCATATAGATGGTTTATAATATATATACATAATTATATATATATGATTATATATGTATTGCTATTACATGTTTTGTTTACTAACATTAATGGGAGACGCCACTCCAACAGATGACCTTATAATTGAGGTGCTATCAATCACCAGCAAGCACATTTATGAGGGCTGATTAAGCATCTATTATTGGGGGGCGTCATGGCAATGGGGAGGCATCACTATTTCCGAGTGATGTTTCACACTAAGTTGTGAAACGTAAGCCAAAATCCTGTTTTCTTTCATGCAATGACTTTGTGTTGTCCCATTCCTATATTCAAGCACCTCTCAAGAAGTGATGTTGTGGCCCTACAAGAACCTCAATATTGCCGCACAAATTGGTATTCACCCAAAACATGCTGGTACTGCTAAATGAAGAGCTGTGAGGTTGCAATGGGTAATTTGACTTGTATCTTGTGGTCAAATTGGAATCCGCTAAGAATGTGTCCCGTTTTCGAGGGCTGAAAACACCATTTTGATCTGACCGCTTGAAAGGCCAAACATGGGTAAAAACGCCTCGGGTTGAATGCCTCAACAAATTCAGATATCCAAAACTCATGACGATCCTGGAAGAGGTTCCGAACCCTACAGGAACCCCCCTTGCAACCAAACAAACATATGACTTTGATTTTCGTTGGATTTTCACAAAAAATAACATGGATTTTTCCCAGTGCCCACATGCGGAAAACCAAGGCACATCCTGACCAAAGTAGGAGTCTCTGAAGCCATCATCCGCTGTGAGTTTGGCCTGGCTGAGGATTTACCATCCCATGGGCGGCGACCACGTGAAACATGGGGGGGTTCCATACATGGATGGTTTATTTCATGGAAAATCCCAATCTAAAACTGGTTGGTGGTTGGTCAATGTCTATCATAACCATTGATGGTTGAGGATTTAATCAATCATATGGGGATATGGATAGATGAATCAGTCTGGTTGGTGGTTGAGCCACCCCTCTGAAAAATGATTGAGTTCGTCAGTTGGGATGATGACATTCCCAATATATGGAAAAATCAAAGCCATGTTCCAAACCACCGACCAGAAAATGGATGACTTCGGGGTACCCCCATGACTTAGGAAACCTCCATCTTGTACCATGTTTTTTCGCCCTATGTGCAACTCACGCATCCCTCATTAAGAGGCTCCGGCTCCGCGCCTGTTCCTCGAAGGTGTCTGCCTTCCGAAGGAAGACATAGGCCGCACCACTGAAGTCCCCACGATCGTTGTCACCCGGGGCACCCACCTTTTCTTTTTCGCAAGACCCCTGAGGTCCACAAGATCTATGGGGTTACTGATGATTAATGGAACAAACCCAATAATTAGATGGATTAATATGGATTATATAGCATGGGTTAATAATGGATTCATATAACACTGGGTTAATATGGATTACCACTAATGGGATTAGAATCTACTTCATGGGATTAATATGGATTAATGATACTGATACAATATGAATATGGGATTCTAATGGGATGGGACAATCAATGGGAATTCCGCTTAGTGGAGATATATCATTGACATCAAACGTGACGGGCCGCTGGGAAATCCGCGAGATAAATGGATGTTGATAGCTGAGAAATTCATCTAACCAAATATACCAAATGGAGGCTTATGGTGATATAAGGGATGGTTCCGGATTGGTTTACCACATGAACCATGGTGAGCTACGTGGAAGAAAACCATCAAAATGCTACTTCAATTCCTATGGCTATCACTTGGCGATTTAATCCAGCAAAATTGCGGTTGAAGAAACAACATAGTGATGTTGAACGATATATAATAGCAATATATAGCTCTAAAGTTGGGGTATCAATCCACCCAACCATCCTATCATCCTACTGTTTGGTAGAATGTCATGACTTCTCTGAATAGGGGACCCCAAGCTATTATCCAAGCTATGAGTCATGGCCCAAGGCTACTGATATATCTTTTTAGATCAAAGAATCTAATGGGTAAACCAGCGAAATGCAAACCAACCCTCCTCTGGTTCATCTAACTTGGCAATGGGAAAGCTCAATGAGAAAAAAACATAATCCACAAAATGGAAAACTGCTGTCAAAAAATATCTACAAAAGTATAGACAGGACCCCCAATCCCACATTTACAATTCGGCAGTCCACGTCCATGGGCCAAATATCTCCAGTTGGGTGCCCGAACGGCGACTGTATCACCTGTGTCGACCATGGAATCATGGTGAAAACTAATGAAATGAACACTGTTCAAGGATCCATGGTGAACTTGATTACTAATATTGGTGAACTCATGGACTTTCAAAGGTGGCATAAAATCCATGAATTGAATTGAAAAAAAAGAAGAACATGCCACAAACATAAAGGATCATTATTAAAGGATATCATGGGATAAAACGGGATGTAAAGCCACCGAGTATGATACTTGGGTGTGTCTGACCCCAACCTTTTACTGGATAATATATGATAATATGATTAAACATAGGATTTGGGGGTACCTGATTTTCAAACACATCCAACATAATCATCCCAAAGTCGCCCCAAGTTGCTGAGGTCTAAACAGAGATGCTGACATGAGATGTGGTTTTTCCTTGGATTTACAACTTTAGTTGGCTACCACAACTGGTTTCCCCCCGAACCATAGCAAAAGCGCCCTCAACAAAAACCACAGATGGGGATACGTGATCAGCAAAACACTGGGAGATTGTGAGCGGGGAAGAACTATAATTGCGAATCTTCTGGCCAGCAAAGGAAGAATTCGTGGGGATATGGGTGTGTCTGAAAATGGTGCGTACTGCATACCCATCAAATAGCTATTTCAACGGGAAATACCATGAGAATACCATGAGATTAACTATCAAATTTGGTGGTACCCCTATTTTCAGACAAAGCCATGTAGCCATATATAGCCAAGCATGAATGGTTCTATACATTTCTATACCCAACAAACATAGTACCAAAATGGGCAGTAGAGATACCAATTGCCTTCTGTAGATCTTCAAATTGGCCGGGTTTTTTTCATTACCCATGTGTTGCCTGAAACTTGCTTGAGTTTTGCCAGTTTAGTCTAGTGATGTCTAGTTATGTCTATCATAGAATTGGATCATGGGAAAATTTACAGGAAAACCCTATATTTGATGGTAAAAACCATGGTTTCCGGTTAAGATTTTCCCTTAAACCAATCCAGTGATGTCTAGTTGATCATCATGTTTGGTGCTGGAAACACTGCAGATTGTCCCTCCAGACATCGCCCTGGATCCCGTCCTCCCCGATCGCCCGTGCGCCTGAAATCGACACGCTCCTGGTATTCATAGGAAACTTGGGCGGCTAAATGGGGTTGTTTAACGTTGTTAAACAGGTATTTCACCATGGTGTTAACCCAGGTAATCATGTTATTTGTTGTTATTTAACGTTATTAATAGGTACAGTATTAATATTCCATTTCACCGGTGCTATTACACCCAGAAAATAAATGGTTGCAAAGTGGAAATCCCAAGTTCAAAGATTGCGAGAATCCATCTATATACAGAAAGGATAGCGGAACCCCCAAAACTAATAATCAACCATAATCAACCATAATCAACCAATAACTGTTGGCATGCTAACATATATCACCATCAACTATCTCCACATAGTACACCCAGAAAAAATCGAAAAAAAATGGCAAAGAATCCTCATCCAACGGATCCAACCATGGTTTATCAATGACACTGGGCCACTGGGCCACTGGGCCACTGGGCCTTAAGCCAAGTTTCATCCCTGCCTCCGGCCCTCACCATGAAAAAACATAGCGATATTCACCAGCCAGTTGGCCAAGCCATTCGTTTGATGTTGAGACCCCGAAACTTCTGTGGTTTCATTTCGCAAAAATTGGCTTGGGGATTGGGGATGATAAAACACCAATTTGGGGAGAAAAATCACCACTGTTGGGGAATCATAGTTTGTTCTTATGATCAACACATAATACTGTACTTCAACCACCGTTTCTTCAATCTTCATCCCCAAGCCCGGCGCAGACTCACAAAACTGCTGCGCCTTCCGAAGCGATCTTTGAAGCTTCGTTCGGGAGATCGTAGCCGGACTTCTTGATCGATGGCCTTTTTGCCGAAATTTTCCGGGGGCCACAAAACCTGGTAGATAAACCTGGGCCCCGGGATTCTCAGATTTTAGTGAAACAAGATGAAGCCCACGAACCCGAATGCTCACACGTATGTTAATGGTACAGATGTCAAAACGCAGTCACACACAATACCTTTCTGCAATATTTTATTTGAACAGTCTTGTACATGTTTCCCTTGTTACCAGTCTGCAGTGTGGAGTGGAAGGTGTAGAGTGTGGAGTGTGAAGTAAGGAGTGTGGAGTGTAAAGTGTGGAGTGGGGAGTGAGAGTGTGTAAAGTGTAGAGTGAGGAGTGTAAAGTGTAGAGTGTGGAGTATGGAGTGTAAAGTGTAGAGTGTGGAGGGTAGAGTGTAAAGTGACGAGTGTAAAGTGTGGAGTGAGGAGTGTAAAGTGCAAAGTGTGGAGTGTGGAGTGTAAAGTGAGGAGTGTAAAGTGTGGAGTGAGGAGTGTGGAGTGTAAAGTGAGGAGTGTAAAGTGTGGAGTGTGGAGTGTGGAGTGGTAAAGTGTAGAGTGTGGTGTGTAGAGTGTGGAGTGTAAAGTGTAGAGTGTAAAGTGTAGGGTGTGGAGTGTAGAGTGCAGCGTGTGGAGTGTGGAGTGGAAAGTGTAGAGTGTGGTGTGTAGAGTGTGGGGTGTGGAGTGTAAAGTGTGGAGTATAGAGTGTGGAGTGTGGAGTGCAAAGTGTAGAGTGTGGAGTGTGGAGTGTAAGTGTGGAGTGTAAAGTGTGGAGTGAGGAGTGTAAAGTGGAAAGCGTGGAGTGTAAAGTGTAAAGTGTAAAGTGTGGAGTGTAGAGTGTATAGTGTAGAGTGTAAAGTGTAGAGTGTGGAGTGTGGAGTGTAAAGTGTGGAGTATAAAGTGTAGAGTGTGGAGTGTGGAGTGTAAAGTGTGGAGTGTAAAGTGTGGAGTGAGGAGTGTAAAGTGTGGAGTGTAAAGTGTGGAGTGTGGAGTGTAAAGTGTGGAGTGGAGTGAGGAGTGTAAAGTGTGGAGTGTAAAGTGTGGAGTGTAAAGTGTTGAGTGTGGAGCGTAAAGTGTAGAGTGTGGAGTCTGGAGTGGAAAGTGTATAGTGGTGTGTAGAGTGTGGAGTGTGGAGTGTAAAGTGAGGAGTGTAAAGTGTGGAGTGTGGAGTGAGGAGTGTAAAGTATAAAGTGTGGAGTGTGGAGTGTACAGGGAGTGTGGAGTGCGGTGTGTGGAGTGGAAAGTGTAGAGTGTGGAGTGTAAAGTGTAGAGTGTGGAGTGAGGAGTGTAAAGTGTGGAGTGGAAAGTGTAGAGTGCAGTGTAAAGTGTGGAGTGTGGAGTGTAAAGTCTCAGGTGAGGAGTGAGGAGTGTAAAGTGCAAAGTGTAAAGTGTGGAGTGTAAAGTGTAGAGTGTGGAGTCTAAAGTGTAAATTGTGGAGTGTAGAGTGTGGAGTGCGGAGCTTCCCCCATAGACACGGCGACGCCACAGGAAAACCAGCGACTCGAGACAAGACACGTGGATGCAGAAAAACCAGCATTTCATACGAGACGTCCTCCAATTTTCACAGTTGGCAACATGACAAAAGGAGAAGTTCTGCAGCTTCCCCCATAGACACGGCGAGGCCACGGGAAAACCAGAGACGCGAGACGAGACAGGTGGGAGCACCAAAACAAGCATTTCGTGCGAGACTTCCTCCAAATTTCACACTTTGTAGCTTCAAAATCGACGTTTTCCTACGAGTTTTCCTTAGAACCCGAAAATTGGCAACATCAAAATCGATGTTCCGTGCGAGGCTTCCGTCAATTTTCAGCACATCGCACAAAATGCCACGCCTGCCACAGAATTTGCACCTTGTCGCCACTTGACGCAGCCCTGCCAATGCGATTTGCAAAAAACACGCAACGCGACACGTCTAAAGTGCTGCGCCTGCCACGAAAAAGGCGCCCAAAGTGCTGCGCCTGCCACGAAAACTGCAACACATCTTCTGAAAACGTCGCAAAAGTATTGCGCCTGCCACACAAAACGACTTTCGACACGTTGCAGAACACGTCTGAATGTCACGAAGTGCCACGCCTGCCACGCGAAACGAAGCAACCAGACGTCTGAAACCTCCAAAAAGGACCACCTCTGCAAAACTTCCCATAGGCACGGCCATACGGGGATCGCACGAACGGTTGCGCTCGCGAACGCAACGTCGAGCGAACACACCCTCAACCCCCAGACCCCCAGAGTGAAACGGAAACCCTTGCTACGCATTCGGGAAAAAAGCAGCACTTCCTACGAGACTTCCTCCAATTTTAAAATTTTGTGAACATCATCAAACAGGTTGGGATGTCAGAAAGTGCCACACCTGCCACGCAAAACGACATGACAACTTCCTTGGAAACATTCGAAAAGGACAGGTTTTCCAGCTTCCTCCATAGACACGGCGACGCCACAGGAAAACCAGCGACTCGAGACAAGACACGTGGATGCAGAAAAACAAGCATTTCGTACGAGACGTCCTCCAATTTTCACAGTTGGCAACATGACAAAAGGACAAGTTTTGCAGCTTCCCACATAGACACGGCGAGGCCACGGGAAAACCAGACACGCGAGAAGAGACAGGTGGGAGCACCAAAACGAGCATTTCGTGCGAGACTTCCTCCACTTTTCACACTTTGCAGCTTCAAAATCGACGTTTTCCTACGAGTTTTCCTTAGAACCTGACAATTTGCAACCTCAAAATCGATGTTTCGTGCGAGGCTTCCGTCAATTTTCAGCACATGTCAGAAAATGCCACGCCTGCCACGGAATTTGCACCTTGTCACCACTTGACGCAGCCCTGCCAATGCGATTTACAAAAAACACGCAACGCGACACGTCTAAAGTGCTGCGCCTGCCACGAAAAATGACGATGGACACGCCCAAAGTGCTGCGCCCGCCACGAAAACTGCAACACATCTTCTGAAAACGTCGCAAAAGTATTGCGCCTGCCACGCAAAACGACTTTCGACACGTTGCAGAACACGTCTGAATGTCACGAAGTGCCACGCCTGCCACGCGAAACGAAGCAACCAGACGTCTGAAACCTCCAAAAAGGACCACCTCTGCAGAACTTCCCATAGGCACGGCCATACGGGGATCGCGCGAACGGTTGCGGACGGTTGCGGACGGTTGCGGACGGTTGCGCTCGCGAACGCAACGTCGAGCGAACACACCCTCAACCCCCAGACCCCCAGAGTGAAACGGGAACCCTTGCTACGCATTCGGGAAAAATGTTTTCATTGTGATATGTTTTGATTGTAATAAATGTAGCTATTTTGGAAGTCTTTCTTGAAAAATACCTTGCCATATCATACAGAATGGGTCTCACCCAACAATACTTTGCTTTTCACCAATGTAATATATATATAAATTATATATATATATGTGGTACCTGGTACATAGATTGTTGTCATTCCCCTACATATATCAAACTGTACATAACTTATACATGTACCGATCGTATTATGACCCCAAAAGCTGACTTTAAGGCCGTGAATGGTTTGTTTACCCAGTATCAACCAGAGCTGTCAATCATACCCCATTCGCAACCAGCCTTGCACTGCATGGTATGGCAAGAGTAGTGGGCCTGCGCCAACTGTCAAGGGGGGCATCATCTAATAAGATAGCAGTGATATCATCAGCTGGAACAAGGACAAGCACAGGATTCCCAAATGCTCCATGTATATGGTATATCTATATACCATTAATTACCTAGATTTGGGCGATTATTGAGGGTAAATGTTGATAAATAGTCCATACCTGGAGAATATTGGAATTATCTATGTCTATAATTCTATGTTCATAGGGAATTGTCAATGTTTTTCATGCTCGGCTACAGTGTAAGGTCGACATACTTCAACAAAAAACATGAAGTAGTGAAGTAGTAATTTATAAAAATGAGGCAAATCCTAGAAACAAAGGTGACTTATAGTGACTTATAACATGTGCTTATTAAAATAGATGAATATTACACATTTTTCATACCCTCCACCAAAGATGAGCCAGCCCATTACAGAACAAATGGATCAGATATGATCAGATGGTGATTGAACGGAGATCGCCAATCTCTGAGAGTTTCTTCGGGACTCCCTTTAAAGGGGATGACAACTGAAGGCCATGCCGACATTTTTCGCGTCTCTACGATTCGTCGGTGTCAGAGTTGCAGCAAAAAATGCTGCGCTGGAAAGATAAGTGCGGATTTGTTTTTCAAATGGCAAGGCACAGCAAATGACCGAGACCCTGCTTGGATGTTCATACAAGAAATGGCAACTGTTCCCTGATGCGACCCATTTCCCTTCTGAATCTAGCCACTAAATGACTGGAATGCTCATCCAAGTCAACATGTTTGAAATGGTGATGCCATGGAGAGCCACCCCAGTCAACCATGTATGAAATATATTAAATTATATTTTCATATATTAAAATATATTAAAATATATCAAAATAAATTCAAATCTGATAAAACACACAAAATCACCGCTTGTACCTTAGCTTGATGTTATCTCTGCCCTTCACCTTGGCTTCCTTGGGGTCCGGCCTCTAAACATGTTGCAGTCATGCCCATTTTCCATCCGTGGCCACAACTTCACCTGTTTTATTTCATGGAGAGAACTGCAAACCGCTTGATTATGTTAGAGCAACCATGTGGGTTTGTCTGAAAATAGGGTATATTCCCAATGAAATAGCCATTTAATAGGGATAATGATCATTAACCATTGGGTTTAGGGGTACACTATTTTCAGACACACCCATGTAAAACAATGTAAAACCAAGGCTTTGCCTGTGGCACACATCTTTCTTCTGCCAGCATGTGCAACTTCTCCAACGAGTTACTCTGGTCAGACTTGAGCTGCTCCGAAATCAAATTCTCACCAATACAATGCGAGGCAATCATATAGAATGGGTAAATTACCCACAACACACACACACGCAAAAAAAAACTGATTTCAAGTAAATCCACTCAATATTCATAGGTTCAAGCGACCAGCCGTGCACAAATCTGACCAGGTTGATCGAAACCACGCCGGATCCATGTAGCCTCTGCCAGTGGATAATATCATTGGTAAACCCTTAGTAAGTCATTAGATGATCTTAGGAAATCCATGAGGCATTTGATATATTTCATATCGGGCATCGTTACAGCACTTCAGTTCGAATTTCCTAAGATCATCTACAGGTCCAATACAGTCTGTGGCAAAGTTTGATTCAGACCGACATCAAAAACTCATCTCCATGGAGGCAAAACAAATCCCCGGAACCATTGGGAAATCAATTAAATCATCTTAAATCATAATAATGGGTTACGGTTATGGTTCTTGGTGATTATCATAACCCATAATTGGATGTATGGCTTACGGGTTAATAACACAGGGGAATCCCCTCCGAGATGATGAAACCTCTGGTGACTACCGTGATTTGGATACTCATCACATAGCTCAACTTAGCCATTGAAGAAATGAAGAATGGGAATTTCGGAAATAGCCTGATTTACTATCAATTTTGGTGTTTTTTACCCTGATGAACCAACACAAGTTAGTGTTTTTTCCATTTTTTTCCACGCAGAACCATTCTTTTCGATGAATCGGCAGGAGGAGATGATGAAGCACTGGATTTGGGTACCCAACTGTGTATGGTTGTGAAATCACCACCTTAAGTTTGAAACCCTAATGGGATGTTTACCACCTATCAACTGGTGGATTTCGCATACACAGTACGTTCAAACAAAGCCCCGAAAATCAAGTGCAAGGTGGCTTGACACGGGGAAATATATATATATATATAATATGTATATAACATATAATAATAAGAGTAATAAAAATAATAACAACAATATTAAAAAAACACAATATATATAATATACTACATCTATATAAATAGATAGATATAATAACATAATATATATATATATATCATAAAATATATATATATATATATATTATAATATATATATATATCATAATATATATATATATCATGATATATATATATATATCATAATATATATATATCATAATAGATATATATATATATCATAATATAATATATATATATATATATCATAATATATAATATATATAATGATAACCATAATAACAAATAATAATTACTATTATATACATATAATATGCATCACCTCCCTGATAGCATCCAAGAAAATCCACCCACGTGAATACTTCACAGCTGTGCTCTGATCCGCCGGTCCCGATGGTGCTACGCAAATCTAGACTTGGCCCTCCAAATTGGTGATGCCCGAATTTGCTTGCTAAGTAAGGATCATAGTAGATAGAACTAGTTATACTGGCTAATGTTCACCTGCTATTTGATAAAAGTGACTCCCACTGCACGTTGTACATATCTATACATTTTGAAATGACTATACATGTTTGCTCAAGGTATCATGCCCAACTTGAAATACCTAGTCTGGAGTCGACGCATAGGAGATAACCACTTCAACTTCTGGGAGCCACCACAACTGACCTAAAAGCGGCACAGGACCACTGTACCCACACAAATTTACGAAACAAATCATACAAATTCAAGGAATCCCAAACTCAAGTGAACATATTATGTGTAACTTACTCATATATATATTATAATTATATTATATTATATCATATTATATCATAGTATATCATATTATATTATATTATATCATATTGCATGAGATTGTATTATATTATATTGTGTTATATTATATTAATATATAAAATCATATGTAGCTCCATTTGGGGCAACTCAAGTGATTGAGTCAACAAGGGCCTTCAGTGTCCCAACTTGAAGCCCAAGCGCTTGGTGACACCCTTTAAGGGTAACCTAGCCTCATCCACCAGAGCGGTCAGAGCTGAGATGACGTGACCATAATCCCAACACCTCTATTTAGGTCGATGATTCTTTCATAGAATATGAATTGAATTTCATATGAAATCCCACATTTTTGCTGGATAATTCAATATTATGATCATATTTTATCAGTTTTTAGTCAATCTGATAATCCCATATTTTCAATATACTCATAGGATAATTCAATATACTCATAGGATCATCCCATTTTCAATATACTCGGGATTTCACGCATAGGATAATCTGATAATTCTATATTATGATCATATTTTATCAGTTTATTGAATCTGATAATCCCATTTTCAATATACTCATAGGATAATTCTATATTAAATCTGATTATAACTTGTGAAATCCCGCTTCGCGATGGGAGCTGAGGACTTGTTGAACTTTCCTCCGACCAACTCTGCGGATCCGATTCAAGCAGTGGGAGGAAGAGAGATCACCCAGTTAGATCACCCAGTAATATGTGTAAAGATACCATATAATATATATATATATAAACATGTATATATATATATATAAACATGTATATATACATATATGAATTCATGATAATACTGGTAATACTAAATAGTATTAGTATGTAAAAGTAGTAATAGTGATGATATGACTAGTGATAAAAATCATGATATACTATGATAAACTAATGAACTTATCCCCAGCATTGCAAGGTGGAAACAGGAAATGAACAAACATACCATACAAATCACCCATATTGCCAAGACATGGATGGTAAAATTCATACCCAATTATATAGTAGTTTATTTCTTTCACTACATTATATCAGAACGCAAAAATTACATGGGTGGAATTGAGGCTGTAGGCTGTAGCCCATTTTGACTGTTAGCTTTCATGGGATACCCTGCAATCAACACTCATATGAACAGTTTTGGCTTGACAAACCATGAGTTTTCCATGTCTATAACTTTAAAAAATGGTTGATAACATTTAGGACCCCGTATGTCATTAACCTGGGGTAAACTAACATAAATGTTGAAAATGAATGAAAACGCATGGTTCCCCAGTTCCCCAAGGAAAAAACATATAATTATGTATATATATATGTAAATATAATTATGTATATATATATATACCATGATAAACCATGAAATTTCCCATGTCAGTTTTCCCTCGAGTATGCTGGTTTGAAACACTCCCATCTCGGGTGTTCTTCATCTCACAGTCTAAAATGCTGACTGGCTGGTGGTTGCTGACTGCGTCCTTGAAGAAAAGGATATATCAATAGATATCAAAGATGCCATGATTATAACGGTTACGGTGATTCATCCAAATCTCAGAATCCTTATCATGACAGATAATGCCTATATAAATCATGATAAATCCAATTTTTTAATGTATAACTCAAAAATACGGGAATGACAATACCCCAAATGTAAGTATGTAGTTTAATTTTATCCAACTTGTGACCATGGCACCAACATGAATCCACTAGCCGCTGTTCCGCTAAAGATCGACCACCAGCGCAGTTCCGTGCCGGGGACCTCCTAAATCACTGGGATTTTCCGGTCGCAGTGCGACTGCGACACCCGTCAGTGAACTAAGGTCAAAAAACTTTGGTGCATTCTTATTCATGTGCCATGGTCTGCTTGGTCATCCGACGCGCGATGCGTCTCAAATGCCAAAAATACACACTCTAAATTGAATGAGCTGAAACATGGCGATCCGTCTTTAACGATGTTGCTATTGAACATGGCCGTTGGCGTCCATGTTTTAGATAAAGAGGATGTACGGCGGCTGGGACAGGTGAGCCACTGTTCATAGTTGGCCTTCAACATCCCTTCCAATTAAAAAACATTATCACTATTCTTTAATATATATATATTATATAAATGGCCATATTGGGAATATAGCCCGTGTTCAAATAGTTATTGCAGTATGTGTTGATATGGTTTGGCTCATATGTTCCCAATTGTTCCCATCAGAATGCAGAAAAACACTTGCCATTCACCAAATTACCATCTGGTAAACTAACATAACTATGGAATTTCACCGTTTTCAATGGGTAAATCCACTATAAATGGTCATTTTCAATAGCTATTATGTTCAATTACCAGGGGGCAACAAGCCGGTCCAGCAAGACCATGACCCAAAAGACGTCGACTCGCCGACCCAGAAAAGGTCATCCGGCCCATCTTTTTCCATCCGATCAAAGGTGGGCCCCGCACCAAATCGTAACCTGGGAGGGTGCGAATGACCATGGCAACACGGGTTGGGTCTTAGCGAAACCTGTCCAGAATAAACCTTAAACCGAACACGTGAGGATTAAAAGTGTATCTCAAACTATCATAAAACCTTATGGTTGGGACGGCTGGGAATATAATATTCCAAACTAAATGTGCACATAAGTTGCAGCATCCTGCAATTTTGGACAACCAATTTAGAATTAGAGTCCGTTTTATATAATATAATATGATATAAAAATAAAATGATATATATATATATGTATATATATTTAGTTATGTATATATATGTATATATTTAGTTATATATATATATATACATAAATGGCAATATGGCACACATGAGCAACAAACCCGTCCAAAAAAACACACACCTCTTGGGTCACTTTGGCGCAAACGTGGCTGGCACAGCTCCTGCAGCTTTTCTGGTTTTCCTTTGCCCAAAAGAATGGGGATTTTATAGGGATATCAAAACAACCATAATGGGGATATCATGATTGTCATGGGGATGTGATGTGATATACAACTTTTATAGAGAGATCATGGGGATTTTAGAGGGATATCATGGGATGTAAGCGTCAAAAAGAACTCAAAGATCAAAAATGGAGCTTAACCCCATGACCGCCACCCTAATATTGAACACCCCCATTCTATGGTCCCAAATATGCCTAAATCTCCTGCAAAACCGTTGATTCTATAATTTAGAATATTCGGGGGGCAGGGGTTATTTTTTTTTGCATGTGGGATAGCAGGATAGCATTGATAAGAATGATGATTGAATCTCCGAGAAAAAAAACAGGATAGAATAGGCTCTAGCCCCTTTTACTAGTCGCATTTGTCATCCTCTAACTTCAAAAAAAATACAGGGAAAATCACATGGCTCATCTTATCACCAAGGTTTTTGAACCCTCCCGTACCCAGCAAAAGATTGCTAACAACTATCCCATCCGGCTCTCGTCCTGGACCCCAGCGACCATGTCCTGAAAATTTGCTCCACAAGGGGGCAAATATGGACAGATAGGGGATAGTTAAACAGTAGTACTGCACAAGGCGGTGACGGAATTTTTCAAAAATAGGAAACCTATAGGAGAGGTTGGTGGTTGTGAGTCACGGATGGCAGAGCGAATCCACTGATGGACCGAAAGGTGGTTGGAGTTGTGTTTTTTGAAGTGTCTGCAATGGTTGCAGTGGTCACCTCACCACAACTGCTGGATGTAGTGTGGTGTAGTGCAGTTGTAGTTGTAGCTGTCGTGTAGTGTAGTGGAGTTGTAGTTGTAATGTAATATAATTAGTGTAGTGTAGTTGCAGTTGTAGTTGTGGTGTGGTGTAATTAGTGCAGTGTAATGTAGTGTACTGTAGTGTTGTGTACTGTAGTGTGGTATAGTGTAGTGTAGTCTAGTGTAAAGTAGTGTAGTGTACTTGTAGTTGTATAGTGTAGTGTACTTGTAGCGTAGTGTAGCGTAGTGCAATGTAGTTGCTGTTGCAGTTGCAGTTGTAGTGTAATGTAACGTAACGTAATGTAACGTAATGTAATTAGTGTAGTGTAGTGTAGTGCAGTGGTACTTGTATTTGTAGTTGTACTTGTAGCGTATTGCAGTGTAATTAATGCAGTGTAGTGTAGTGTAGCGTAGTGTAGTGTAATGTAGTTGCAATGATGATTGCAGCTGTAGCTGTAGCTGTAGCTCTTCTAGTAGTAGTAGTAGTAGTAGTAGTAGTAGTAGTAGAAGGAGTAGTAGTAGTAGTAGTAGGAGTAGTAGTAGTAGTAGTAGAAGGAGTAGTAGTAGTAGAAGGAGTAGTAGTAGTAGTAGTAGTAGTAGTAGTAGTAGTAGCAGTAGCAGTAGCAGTAGCAGTTGTTGTTGTTGTTGTTGTTGTTGTGTTGTTGTTGTTGCTGTTGTTGTTGTTGTTGTTGCAGTTGTTGCAGTTGTTGCAGTTGTTGCAGTTGTTGCAGTTGTTGCAGTTGTTAGAGCTGTTGCAGTTGTTGCAGTTGTTGCAGTTGTTAGAGTTGTTGCAGTTGTTGCAGTTGCTGCAGTTGTTGCTGTTGTTGCTGTTGTTGCTGTTGTTCTTGTTGTTCTTGTTGTTCGTGTTGTTATTCTTGTTATTATTGTTATTCTTGTGTTGTTGTTGTTGTTGTTGTTGTTGTTGTTGTTGTTGTTGTTGTTGTTGTTGCGTAATTATTGTAGTATAGTGTAACTAGATGTAATCAGCGTAGTGTAGTGTAATTTGTGTAGTGTAGTGTAATAAGCGGTAATAAGTGTAGTGCAATGTAGCGTGGTATATGTGCATTAGTATTTGTAGTTGTAGTGTAATGTGTAGTGTATTGGTAGTTCTATCTATCTGTCTATCTGCAAGATTGAAAACGAAGCTATTCTGCGAGACTTCCACAATGTTTCAACTTGACAACGTCAAACACGAAGCAAGCCTGCGAGACATCCTCAATTTTTGAAGTTGACAACGTCAAAAACGCAGCAATTCTGCGAGACGTCCTCAATTTTCGAAATGGACAACATCAAAAACGAAGCAATTCTGTGAGACTTCCTTCCAAAATGGAAAGTCGAGTGCAGAGCTGACGGCCTCGTACCAATTCGTATTGCGATTTTCCCACTCCGTCTGTCTAAAGTACTGCACCTACCACGAAAAAGTGATGCCAGGTCATACGAAGTATTGCACCTGTCACGCAAAATAATCTTAGCAAAACTGAAGATCTGATGCTCCAAAATGCAACGCCTCTCAGGAAATCAGCCCTGACCTCCTAACATCTCTGATGATCATGTCTCTTGTACTGCGCCTGCCACGCGAAATGCGTCATTCCAGATCCTCTTCAAATGTCTCACCCCTGCCATCGTTTTTGGAAATGCTACAAAACCCCTCACTTTTGGCAAGGTGCAGAGTCCCTTGCGCCTGCCACGCAAACCCCATCTGAACCTTCAAAAGTGCTCCAAACGTACCCGTCAGTTTTTTGCACTTTTGACTTGGAAATCTGCTTCGCGCCACTTTTTCGACATCTCAACTTCAAAAAGTGGTCCGAACCTGGTGTGTTTTGCACATTTCGACTTGGAAACGTGCTTCGCGCCACAGCAGCGTCCTCTTTTTCGACATCGCAACTTCCAAAAGTGGTTTGAAGTTGGTGTGCTTTGTACATTTTGACTTGGAAATGTGCTTTGCGCCACAACCGTGTGCGCTTTTTCGACATCTCAACTTCCAAAAGTGGTCCGAACATGTAGTGTTTTGTACATTTTGACTTCGATACGTGCTTCGCGCCACAACTGCATGCAATTTTTCATCTTTCATCTCCCCAGACAGCTCCGCACCCGCCGCTTTAGCGAGCCTACTTTTCGACCCTCCGCAGCCAAAACTCATTGGAAAAACACAATGCATCGCGACTTTTCTACCTTTCCGCGCGCCTGCATCTTCTTTCTTCTGACTCTTTCTCTTCTCTGATCTTCTCTCTTCTGCTCTTGTCCTCTCTGACTCTTGCCACCTCTGCTTTTCCATCTGTCCATAGTGTCGGAAGTTTGACTTCTAAACTTCCTTTGATAATTCAGGTAGCTAGTTTTGTACCATATACATATACATATTGCTTACATAGTTTTATTCGATAGTTATATATTCGTTTATAACTGATTGATGTGTATAAATAAAAGAAAAGTGTTGATCACTGTGAAACAAGATAGGACACGGGCGCGCCCCAAATAGAAAGTCTGGATTGCAAATATGGTCAATATGGTCATGCACAAACCTGACAGTTGAGTTTTGTTGCAATGGAATGAGCAAGCCAGGTCAAAACAGTTTGATAACCGCGATTGGTTCGGAGCTCTAGGACTCACAAAACATGAGTTGGGTCAAGCCTCAAAGTCATACGAAACGTGTTTGAAGTTACTGAAGTTGGGGTGTTTCAAAACAAAAGCTGCCATGAACTCGTTGAACGTATCATTGAAACTATTTTGTTTCGACATGTCTCGACCATATTTAAAAAACAATGCAGGTCATTGCAGGATGTACCATCACCGGTCTGCGATTGAACGATACCCAACACAACCCACGAGTCCAATAGGAATATGTCGCTTTGATATGCTTTGATATGGATTTTATACTATTTTATACTCTGGTTCATGCTCTTTTTCATGTTATGGTCATCGCCATGGGAATCCACACATCATGGGATTGACTTGTCCCATCCCCCAAGGACTGATGGGAAAACCGGCGAGATCTGCTTCGGATCGGATTTTTTGACAGAAGGGGAGTGCCGGCACTCCTCTCATTTCCCATCTTCCCAATGAAATTAGGCAAAACAGCATGATTCTTAACAACATCAAACGGTTGATCATCATCTGCCTTTGTAAAACATATTTTTTAAAAATCATTGTTAGCCTATAGCAAACAGGGGTTGGTAACTGTCCCATTTTGGGTATATTGGACATCACCTTATAGTAGCCATGAAAAAGACCATATACCTAATGGTTGGGTGATGTTCAATGGGGACATTTAATGACCCATGGCAAACCACCAAGAAAGATCAACAGGGAGATTTGTCATTTACCATGCGACCTGCCTATTGGGTCAAGCGTAGATTTGGCAACTCGCTGGTGGCCTGTTGAACCGGCTGGCGTTGGGTACCCGAATCATTGGATGGTTACCCTCCGGTAAACTAACATAACTATGGAAAGTCACCATGTTTAATGGGAAAATCCACTATAAATGGGCCATTTTCAATAGCTATGTTAAATTACCAGAGGGTAAGAGAAAAAAAATGCTAAAATCATCTATGTTTTTTTCTGTTAATAGGACTTCGCTGCTTTTGTTTCTTTAATTTAACGGTTTTGGCTGAAGCAGGGTATCCCAGAAGCCAAATCGTTTATCATAATATATTTCAATTGATACTAACGCAAAGAACATGGGGTTATAAAGAACCTCTACCACTGGTAGATATTGGGATATATATATATGGAGTGTGTATATATATATAACTAACAATATGTATTTATGTATTATGTTGCTTCTTCTAATATAGGTTGGATACCTCAGTTTGTCATGTCTGGGACACCCTTCCGACAAACCCAGCGAGGCCCGGCGATGTTCGTTGATATAAATAATGGTTTTTCAGGTTCCATGTCTTTTTTTGGGTGTGTAAGGTCTATGTAAAGCCAAGGTTGGGAACAATATAAGATGTCCTATTGGGGTATATTGTTCCATGTCTTTATACCCCAATAAGCCAAGGTGTATACCCCAATAAGATTGCCATGTTGTGACACCACAGCTCCGATTTTTGGTCCCAAAGGGTACCTGAGTTGACCATTGATGACGGGGTAGGACAGCAACTGGCTTTGTCTCAGAATAGGCTACCCCCACGTTCATCTCATGTTGATCATATGGAATCATTTTCCGAACGGGTTTCCCCATGGGTTGCCCCATCTGTGTTAGTTTACCCAAGGGGATCCCTCAAGTTTGTCAAACTAACACGAGATGGATTGTGGATATAAAAGATATATTACAATCATCCAAATTGGATATAAATATATATATATATATAACTATATAACCATCTAATATACAATCAACATGGATATAAACATCCAAATTAAAATATGTAAACAATGCATCTCTGGGGCGGGGTATTTCCAGAGATGCCATAGATGATCTCTCATCCCATGCCCACTGCAAGCTATCCAAAACGAACCACTATATAGAAGTATCTAAAACAGGGGATGCAAACTATCCAAAAAAATCAGCCCCCCAAAAAAATGGTTTCATGAGAAAACTATCCAAAATTACCCAAAAATGTCCAGTTTGGATAAGACCCCCAGGGGGATAAGAGATCTCCATAACCCCAGGGCGCGCCTGTGTAGTCCCTTGGGTGGTTTGATGGTTCGGCCCGCTTGGCGGAACAGGCGAAGCGCAGTGAGAGACCTCTTCGCCCCAGCCTGACGCAGCACTAGATTTGATCCATCTCTATCAATCTATCCATCTCTATCAATCTATCCATCCATCCATCCATCCATCCATGTATATATATATATAAATATATATATATATAATATACATCTATATACATATATAGTGAACACGGTATGATTTGCGGTAAATCTATGGGATTGAATGAGCTGGGATAGAATGGAGTATATCTCACCTACATATAGGGGATTTACATCCCAATACGTGAGTTGAAACTAGCAGAACCAGAGCTGACTAGGAGTTAAGGTCTCTTAGGGGCGCAT